>CP053459.1:110707294-110859408 GCA_022644695.1 Cenchrus purpureus
TGCTATGTGTTGATGATGCCTCTTCTTCTTCAAGCTGTACTTAGAGGTATCAAGACGAATCAACCTGTTACACGCGGGTCACGAGCTTGTGTTTATTCTTCAATGCAATAGAATGTATGTGATTGATGAGGAAAAACTATTAGACTTAGAGAGGAGGCATTTTAAGACCCTATGCCCGCTTTGAAGCTACCTTCCTACCATCATTCTTTGATCTCATGTCTGCATCTAACAAAGCACACCTCACGAGGGAAATCACGGTTCCTTGGCCCATCTTACCTTCATTAGATGTTTTCATATGAGAGGTTCTATAGATTCCTGAAATCATTGGTACATAACCGGTTATTTCCGGAGGGAGCCATTGTTCGTGGCTACGAGACCATTGAAGCGATGGAGGGGCCATGGGTTATATGGACCCCAAAACCCCATTGGTGTGCCTCGCTCACCGGCATGAAGGTAGGCTTTCGGTGTTGGGACCTCGGGGAAAAAGTCACCACTCGGGAACCGTGATGCCTTCCAAAAGGCTCATTTCACTGTGATACAATAGCTGTACCTAATTACACCATTTGCCAATGAGCACAAGCGACAACTAAGTGAAGACAACCCTGACTGTGATAGGGCTTGGCTTGCAAAGATGCACATGCAAGGTTTCAGCAGGTGGTTCGAGATTATGTCGAGACATGCGAATGCTGTAATAACCCGGCGAGATAAGGAATCTAGCAATGGAGCCATTGTTCATCGTTACAAGATACCAAGCAATGGATATCAATGGATACACGTTCTACACCATGGCCCAAGATAAAAAGAGCGCCTATCAAAATAGTGGTGTGCGTATACGCCTTCACGACGGCATACCATGATGATGATGACATGGAGAGACACATATTATGGTCAAATAGAGGAGATATGGGAGCTTGATTATGTAGGATTGAAGGTAGCCTTGTTTCGTGTAGATGGGTCACCAATGGGAAGAGAGCTGTGAGGAAGGACAAATATGGTTATGTTAGTGTTGATCTCGGGTCTTTGGTTACAAAAGCGAACCGTTTGTCTTCGCCAACGATGTTGAGCAAGTGTTCTATGTAATCGACCTTGCAAAGAAGAACTGTCTGTGGTTATGCCTCGGAGAAAAGGATTGTTGGGGTTGAAAATGTTGTTGAGGAGGAGGAATACAACCAATTTGACGAAATTCCATCCTTTGACACTTCATACAAGCCCCGACTCTTGGGAACTAACAAAACACCGCAGTACTTGGCGGTTTAAGCGACCATAGTGAAAATCCATACGTAAATCAAGGAAGAAAAAGCAAACCTGATTTCTGAATCCTTTTGTAATGCAGATGTGTCTATTGGTGGAAATGGAATCCGTTTTGTAATATAAAGGATGTGATGTATTGGTGGAATTTGAATCCTTTTTGTAATATATAGGATGTGGTGGAATTTGAATCATTTTTGTAATATATTCTGCCTAAGATACTATATATATTCTGTTTATATTCGCCTTCGATTCGAGCAAGTATGTTGCGTGCTGCTTGATTCCAAGAATGTGCATTAATATAAAAGAGACGAGGATTAGCCAACCCGCGTCGCCTTTGTTATGGGCAAGAGACGAGGATTAACCAACCCGCATCGCCTTTGTTATGGGCAAGAGATGCAAAATCACACACACAGATTACATCAAAAGAGACGCGGATTAGCCAGCCCCCGTCGGTTTGTTCTTCTTCATGCTTGCAAGTGAGTAGGTAAATCATACAAAAAATTGGACTGCACACAGATAATCACACAAACATGTCTCTTGAGATGCAAAATCACACACACAAATTACAGTCATCATTGATACATCAAAAGGTTACAAAGCGGCCATCTATGTTCATCATCACTAGGCACTACCAGGATGAGGAACATAGATCTAAACTAAGCAAAAGAGACATACTTCCGTCGGCTTGTCCTTCTTCATCCTTGCAAGTGAGTAGGTAAATCATACAAAAAATTGGACTGCACACAGATAATCACACAAGCATATCTTTTGAGATGCAAAATCACACACACAGATTACAGTCATCATTGATACATCAGATAGGCAGGCCTCGGGATCTTGGCCAACTCGGCAGCCTCGAACTCGGCCCAGGCTCCGGTGAATCTCCGGCGGTCGAGGTAGAAGACCACTGCGGTGGTGGGTGCTGACTTGGCGATGTTGAGGCTCAAAGTTCGATCTTTCTCCTTCCCTGCCCGTCGGTCGATCGTCGGAGGTGAAGAGAAAGGAGGCCGTCGTCGGCTTGTTCTTCTTGACGAGATATGCTAAAGATTTTGGCTTCTTCTTCATGCTTACAAGTGAGCACAAGAGAAAGATACAGCAGAGGGTGGAAACATATCCCTTCAAAAATTCTTCTCCTGGAGGAGAAGGGGAAAGCAAAAGGAAGCGCAAGTTTGACGAGAAAGCTACAGCAGGATGGTTCTGGGCTTCTCTCCCCAGACCTGATCTTTCCGTCGGCTTGTTCTTCCTGATGCCAGGAGGTTCTGGGCTACCTTTTCCCGACAGCTGGTATATCACAAGGATTTTTCTAGCAGCTGTGCTAGAGGGATGAGCAACCCAGTCACCCATATCACAAGAATTCTTCTAGCAACTGAGAGAACTAGGAGGAGGAAGAAGAGAGAAAAGCAAAAGCTTGCGCCCTACAAGATCTATTCTTTGTGCCATAGCTAGATCTAGATCTAGAGAAGAAGGAAGCAAGTGAGGAGGACCGATAGGCGTCGGTTGCCTTTTATAGCAAAAACAAGGAAGGGATAAGATTGGTTGTCAAAAAAGAGGAAGGGATAAGATCAAGAGCACGGGAAACGGAAGGTTCCCAAGAAATTGATGCAGATCCGGTCAATGGGGAAAGCGATTGCCCATCAATGGTGAGAGCAGAGCGGTGATTCCAATGTAGAATTAAATGATACGGATTAACCAAATGTATAGCGGGGTCCCCTAATAATGAAATCACCCTTTTTCGAAAAATAGCAAAGCGGACGAGAAAACCACACCACGCACGCCCAAGGCGGCCCACGGCCCAAAAGCCCCAAGAGCCCATCGAAGCAGGCCAGGCCTCGGCACCCTCGGCGAACCTCCGCCCCGCTCGAGGGGCATCATGATCTTCCGCCTCGCCGAGGGCTTGACACCCCTGCAAGTGTCCGCCTCGCCGAGGGCTTCCTCGAGCGAAGCCGCCCGCCGAGATCTCCTCGATCCAGCGACACCATGCTCGCTCCCACGCCCGGAGCATTAAATGCTCTGGCGCGTCGCGGCGCCGGGTCAAAGGCGAATCCACGCCACGCCGCCCTCGACACCGCCCGGGCGACGCTGCGGGCACAAGGCGGCGAGGCGTCACCTCCATCATTCCCGTGTTCGCCAACCCACACTGCAGCCATCCCTAGCGGCATCGCGGCATGGCGGTGTCATCCCGTGACACTGTGCCACCTACTCCCGTACCTCCTCCACGTCACGCCCCTCGAAGAGGACGGCGGCACCCTCGAGAGGGGCCCTCACCCGCCGCTGGGCGACGCTGCGTGGCGCAAGGCCGGCGAGGCACGCCACCCGTCATTCCGTATTGCAGCGCCAACCCGCAAGCGTGCAGCCATCCCCGGCTGCGGGTGCTGTGCGGCATGGCCGGTGTCATCCCGTGACACTGTGCCGCCTACTCCCGCACCTTCTCCACGTCGCTTCCCTCGAAAGAGGACGGCGGCACCCTCGAGAGGGGTACGGCTCCCAATTCCCCGCCCGCCTGGGGCGACGCCGTGGCGCAAGGCCGGTGAGGCGCGTCACCTCTCATCCTCGGCACAGGCGCCATCCCCGCCCATTGTGCCACCATCCGTGTGGAGCCTCACACGATGGGACACCGCCACGCGGCCCTCAGTGGCATGATGGGCGCCCCGCCATCGAGGCCCTTGAAAGAGTAGGGATCATCCTCGGCGGGTACAGGCGGCGACTGGTGCGACCGACGGTGCCGCCGTCGAGCGACGTGGCGCTGGCCCCTCCGCCAGCTCGGCGCCGCCCGTTATCCCGGTACGGCGGCGATCGCCCAGGATCTGCGATCATCATCACTAGCGCTGTAGTGGACATCCCTAGCCTGTGGCACCATCCCGGGCGCTTATGCTGCCATCGGTCTTTGTGTGGCCATGATCCGATGGGACACCGCCACGCCGGACCTTATGCAAAGACCGGAGCCCTCGTCGAAGACCCTCGAACGGGTGCACAAACGGCGGTCGCCGATCGGTACGCCGAGCGAAGCTACCCTCGATGCTATTCCCCCACCAGATATAGCCACCACGACACCGCAAGTGTTGAGACGCCAGGACACCATCAAATCGCGAACGCGGTAACAACAATCACGACATCGTGTAAAACCCGTGCGACACATTTGTAAGCCGCCTCCCTTAGTCTATAAAAGGAGGAGGCGGTCGCCGCCCGCACGGGGACGATCATCACCACACTCACGCTCACTGCATACTGCTCCCATTTGATATTGGCACTTTGCCTCAATCACTTAGCGTGGACTTGAGGCCTCCTCCTCTCCCGCCTTGCTTGTAGCCCTCACAGCACCACCGATCAATACAGATGCACACGCCGCCAATCCGGACGACGACCCCGCGGCCGGAACCAGATAAACCCGTGTCCCCTGTGTTGTCATTTGCACCGACCATCGAGAAGCCGATCACCAGAATTACTAGTTAGTGTCGGGACTAATCCTAACACCGGCTGGCGCGTAGGGCATCGCCGTGATCGACCCCTCACCAGCATTCTCGATGGTGATTCGTACCGAGATGACGTCCCAGAGGTACGCCATGGGCAGCTCGGACCCTCCCCGCCGGATTCGAATCCGGTTTGGGAGCCCGAACTTTCGTGCCATGTGAACGGCTACCTCATGCGCCTCACCAACCGACGACGAACTCCACCCGTGGCGGTCGACTGGGCCGGGCCCAATGCCCGCCACGCCTGCCATCGACGCCCAAGACTCCACCCGTGGCCGCCGCGAGCGCCTCGACGCCCGCGCCGCGAACGCCTGTGTCAGGCGCCAGCGCGCGCTAGCGAGCGACGCCGGGCAGCACGCGAGGCGGCCCGAACGACGCGTTCCCCCGAAGCGACACGACGCACACCCGCTGGGAGCACGCGTCACGGGCCGCAGTTTCCCCACGGATGCGCAACTCGCCGCGGGCAGACGCCTCATCCGACAAGACCGACATGGCCGCATACGAGGATCTCCCGCCATCACCGCTGTCCCCGAACCTCATCGCCACCACCAACGACGAAGTCAGACCACGGCTCGCCCAGCAGCCGCCGCCATCAACCTCGCATGGCTACGCAGAGTGGGACTTCTCCGCTGCATCGGACCCGTGGTCTTCCGGTTCCTTGACGCCGCGGACCATCGGGTTCGGTTGTTCGACGACTCCAAATAAGGGAGCTACGATCCTCGCGCGAGTGCTGTCGCCGCCAACGAGCATGCCGACGCGCAAACGGAGCGGGCGACGGAACGCTGCCCAAGATCCGGAGCCGAACCCGCCACCGGCCCCACCAGGCAATGCGGATATCAATGCGCAGCTGGCCCAGGCGCGCGAGCTCGAGGCAAAGCTCGCGGAAGAGTACCGGCAGGTGCGGCTCCTGCGTGCAACCATCGCAGGGGAAGCCTCGCCGCGAACGCGCCCGAGAAGCCGGGAAGCAGGCTCGCGAGCGCATCAACGCCGACTTCAACGTGGACGACCCACACACGCCACTTCGTGCCAGCCAAAAACTCATCGCGGCGGCGACACTACTTCGGGCCATGCCCGAGCCATCGACACCGAGGCACGTAATCTGCGCCGCGAGGCGCAGACTCTCATCGCAAGCGGCCGCGGCAAGCAGCCGAGAGCTCCGCTCCGCGTCCCGCATGCGCAACCAGTCCAGCGCGCGGGGCGACGGCGGCGCGCAGGACCAGGAGGCATCCGTCCACGCGGACGGCGCGGCGGGGCAGCCGGCAAACCGGGACAGGACGCCTGTCAAGGAGCGGATCCTTGACACGCGCGCCAAGCCCACGACGGCGATGCCCGCAACGTCCTGAACGCCAAGAGAAGGGGCGACGCGGAGGCGCGAGCGGCGGGCTACCACCCTCGACGAGGTGGTCGCTACGACAGCCGGGAGGACCGCTCGCCAACACCGGAACCCCCGGGAACCCGAGTGTTCAGCCGGGAGATCCGTGCGGCGAGTTTCCCCCAGCGCTTCCGCCAGCCCACCACCATCGACAAGTACACGGGGGAGACGGACCCTCGTGTGTGGCTCAACGACTACCGCCTGCTTTGCCACCACCGAGCGTGATCATCCGCACCGCCGCGCACCTTGCGGACTCGCCCAACATGGCTCGAGCACCGCCACCCAGCCAGATCCATGGATGACTTGGTCCGCGACGTCGGGGGAACTTCCAGGCACATACGTGCGCCTGGAACTCTGACCTGCGGGCGTGCACCCGAAGCCCGGGCGAGTCGCCCGGACTTCATACGGCGCTTTTCAAAGCCCAGATCGAGCTCCCGAGCGTTGCTCGGCCCGAGATCGTCGCCTTCCTCAAGGCACGACGTGTCGGGACCTCGTCGCGAGCTCGGGAGGAGCCCGCCGGTCGACTCCAACGAGCTGTTCGACATCGCCACTAGCTTCGCCTCCGGAGAGGAGGCAGTGGGGGCCATTTTCGAAGAAGAAAGGAAAGCGCTGAGACGACGCGCGCTGAGGGCAGCAAGTCCAAGGAGCCCGCGAAGAAGCGTAAGCGGGCAAGAAGGGCAAGAAGCCCGACGGGCGGGCGAGGACGACGAGGCCCTCGCCGCTGACCCCGCCTGCAGGGTCCTCGAGGGCCCCTCGAGGCCCCACAGATTCGACGATATGTTGAAGAAGCCCCGCCCGTACCACAAGACCCCCCAACCACACCCCTCGAGCAATGCGACATGCTCAAGAAGTACTACCGCTGCCGCCGCTGCGAAGGAGGAGGCCAAGAAGGACGGAGGTGACGGAGACGCCGATGGCTTCCCCGCCGTGGAGAACGCCTTCTTCATCTTCGGGGACCGACGGTGGACATGTCCACCAACCGCGCAAGCGAGAGCGGCACGAGGTCCTCGCCGCGAGAGGGCTCCTCCTTCCTTCCTCGATTGGTCTGAGGACGCCATCACCTTCACCGAGGATCACCCAAACCGCATCCCCAACCCGCCAAGACTGCTGGTCGCCGATCCCATCATCGGCAACGCTGGTTCTCCAAGGTGCCGATGGACGCGGCAGACCTCAACATCCTCTACGCCCACACCCCTACTACCGATGGGGATTGGGTTGGACCAGCCATGCCCAAGACGGCGCTGCTCCATGGCGCCGGCCGGCAAGCGGCCCACCCTCTCGATCGACCGCCGGTCTGTTCTAAGACCCGGACAACTTCCGCAAGGAGGTCCTCACCTTTGAGGTGGTGGGGTTCCGGGGCGTGTACCACGCCATCCTTGGGCGTCCGTGTTATGCCAAGTTCATGGCGGTCCCGAACTACACTTACCTCAAGATGAAGATGCCGGGGCCAAAAGGCATCACCGTGGCTCGCCGATCGAGCACGCATTCGACCGTCGCGACGCCGAGTGCCGAGCACGCCGAGGCCCCCGGCGCCGACGAAACGCTTGTCGCGACATGGAGAAGCTGGCCAACGAGGGCCCCGACCTCCGCCAAGCACGCGGGCGTTTCGAGGCCGAACAAACGAAGGAGGTGCCCCTCGACCCTGCCGCCCCCGAGGGCAAGGTGTTGAGGGTCAGTTCCACCCTCGACCCGAAATAGGAAGTGGTGCTCGTCGACTTTCTCCGCGCCAACGCCGACATCTTCGCGTGGAGCCCCTCGGACATGCCATGCATCCCGAGGGAGGTCGCCGAGCACTCCTTGATATCCTACCTCACTCGAGCCGTGCGGCCAGCCGCGCGGCGCTGATGAAGAAAGGCGCCGGGCGATCGGAGTAGAGCTGCGGAAGCTCCTCGAGGCCGGATTCATCAAGGAAGTTTTCCACCCAACGTGGCTAGCTAATCCTGTACTAGTTAAGAAAAAGAATGGGAAGTGGAGGATGTGTAGATTACACCGGTCTAAATAAAGCATGTCCCAAAGTTCCTTTTCCTTTGCCATGAATCGATCAAATTGTAGATTCCACCGCGGGGTGTGAACTCTTATGTTTCCTTGATGCCTATTCGGGTTACCACCAAATAAAGATGAAGGAGTCCGATCAACTCGCGACCTCTTTCATCACACCGCTCGCATGTTTTGCTACGTAACAATGCCATTTGGCCTCCAAACGCGCGCCACGCATCACGGCGTATGCAGACGCTGAGACCACATCGAGCAACCGTAGAGGCATACGTAGATGACATTGTCGCCAAAACCAGGAAGGCGACGACCTGGTTACCGATTTACGCTGTATGCTCGATTGCTCGGGCAAACGGGTGAAACTCAACCCCAGAAGTGCGCTCGGGTGCCGCGTGGCATGCCGGGGATACATTGTTTCTCAACGGGCATCGAGCCCAACCCCAAGAAGGTCTCCGCCTCCGAATGAATGGGCCCGATTCGAGACCTAAAAGGTGCAGAAGGTGTTGGGCTGCTGGCCGCCTTGAGCCGCTTTCATCTCACGGCTCGAGAAGGGACCGCCTTCACCGACTCGAAGAAGCACGAACGCTTCTCCCGGACCGCTTGAGGCCCGGAGGCACTCGACAAGACACGCGCCAATCCTCACACCGCCTCGAGGCGGCGAGCCCTCATTTCGCCGCGCGAACCACCCGTGGTGGCTCATCATCGCCGAGCGAGCAGAGGAAGGGCACGCCCTACCGCTTCAAAGGCCGGTACTATATCGAAGTGTCGTCCGAGACCAAGGCGCCAGATCCCTGATCCGTGGTCGCTTACGCAGTGGTGCTCGCGCCGCGCAAGCTAGCACTACTGAAGCCCATCCGCCACGGTGGTCTCATCATTCCCGCTGGGAGAGATCATTATCCAGAACCCGGACGCCGCGGCAGTGATCGCAAAATGGTCCGTAGAGCTCATGGGTGAGACGCCACCCACGCCGCCGCAAGGCAATCAAGTCTCGATCCGCGGATTTCGCCGCCGAGTGGACGGACACAGCCTGCCCCGCATTACAGATCCAGCCGAGTCCGGACCCTCTATTTCGACGGGTCGGTGATGAAAACCGGAGCGCGGCGCAGCCGCTTCTTCATCTCGCCCCTCGGGAACACATGAGGTACGCAGCGGCGCTTGCACTTCCCGCATCAAACAACATGGCGAGTACGAGGCCCTCCTCGCGGCCTCCGAATCGCCATCGAGACCGCATCGCCTCGACATCGGGAGACTCGCAGTCAGAATCGATCGTGTCATGAAGAATGCGAGCTGCCACGACGAGAAGATGGAGCTTATTGCAACGCCGACGCCTCGAGGACAAGTTCTACGGCATCGAGCTCAATCACATCCCCGCAGTATAACGAGGAGGCGGACGAGCGCTGAAGATCGCTGGGCGAATCACCGCTCGCTCAACGCCAGACACGCCAAACCATCCGTCCGACCTCGCCCAGCCTCGAATCGAGGAACCCTGGCTCCTCGAGTCCAGCGGAACCCATGGACGAGGACCCCTCAACGAGGCGCTCGCTCTCCCTACCGAGGGTACGGCGCGACGGCCGAGGCCATGGAAATCGAGCCGACCCCGCGCGGAGGATTGGCGTGCCAAGTACTCCTCGATCGATCGAGGGAACTCCTCGATCGGACCGAGGCTAGGCGACGCCAGTGAAAGCCAAGTCATTCGCCGTGATTGATGGCGAGCTGGCAAGCCGCCACGCCGGCGTCTGCGCGGTGCATTCCCATTCCCCACGGCCGAACTCATCCGTGACATCCACGCAGGGCGTGTGCGGCCATCACGCGGCACCGCACCCGTGGGCGCGCGTCCGCCAGGCTTCATCGGCCCACCGGTTGCCGACGCCAACGAGGTTGTGCGCACCGCGAGGGTGCCGCTCACGCGTAGGACCCTTCTCCCAGCTCACGCCCTACATACCATACCCGTCACATGGCCCTTCGCCGTGTGGGGATTAGACATTGCCTGCCCTTGCGAAGGCGCCGGGGCTACACCCACCGCCAGTTGCCGTGGACAAGTTCTCCAAATGGATCGAGGCACGCCCGATCACCAACCTTCAGAGCGGAGCAGGCCGTAACATTCTTCACCGACATCATCCACAGGTTCGGAGTGCCGAACTCCATCATCACCGACAATGGCTCCCAATTCACCGGCAGGAAATTCGAGTTTCGACAACCACCACATCCGCTGCGGATCGGGCGGCTGTCGCACACCCACAAACTAACGGCCAAGTGGAACGTGCCAATGGCATGATTTTACAAGGCCTCAAGCCTGTGATCTTCGATGACCGAACAAGTCCCCGGAAATGGCTTCGTGAGCTCCCGGTCATTTGGAGCCTCAGACCACTCCGAGCGAGCCACGGATTCACGCCGTTTTTCCTAGTCTATGGTGCAGGCCGCTCTCCCACGGACTTGGAATACGGATCGCCCAAGATTAAGGGCTACGATGAAGGTTCGAACCAGCGAGCTCAAGACTCCGGATCAAATAGACGAAGCCCGTGACGCGGGCCATGATGCAATCGGCAAGATACCGAAGGCGCTAAGGCGGTATCAAGCTCGAAATCCGGCGCCGAGACCTCAACGAGGGCGACCTAGTGTTAAGGCTGCGCAGACAACCGAGGCCGCCACAAGTCGTCACCACCATGGGAGGGGCCCTACGTCATCGCCAAGGTGCTCAAGCCCCAAGACGCATAAGTCGGGCGAATCCAGCAAGGCGAAGTCTTCACCAACGCTTGGAACATCCAACAACTACGCCGCTTCTACCCTTAGAAAGGATTTCCAAGTCTTTTGCACATATCCGACGCTCAACAAATGTAAAGTTTTCTTTTCGATAAAGTCAAGGGCGACTCGCTTTCTCCCGAAACCAAGTCCCCTGGCTACAGGGGCACCCCCTAAACGGTCCCATTTTTTCGAATTTTCACAAAAATCTTTACTCAAAAGCGCCAAGTACGCCTTGACCAGTTTGAGCGAAATGACGCAGACGCGAATGGCCAAAGGGCTAAGACGGGTGAGTCGGGATAGCCTACGCCTCGCGGTAGGATACGCCCTTCCTCACCACTTTGCCACTGTGAAAACGAACGATTCCAGCCTGAAATTCGCCTAAACGACAGTGAGAGACTGAACCAATCACAAAAACGAAATGGCACTTAAGCTTACAAGTACTTTAAGCAAATTGTGTTTATTACATAAAGCCACGAGGCTCGATGTGCCCACCTTTCAAGGCTCGAGGGGCCGTGAGGAGCTTCCGGAAGAGGATCTCGCAAGTCGTCGGCGAGGATGTCGGCGGCGGCAAGCAGCGTCAGCGGCTGCCTCGGCCTCGCGCACCATCTCGCCGAGGTCGCCACGACAATGTAGCCCGTAGCCAACGCAGGTTAACCCAGTGCGATTGCACCACGCCGCGGAGCGGACACGCCGGGCGACGTGGCCGCCCAAGGCTCGAGGCGACTCGCCACACTGCTCCCGCCCGCCTGCCGCCCTCGCCGATGCCTCGCACGCCTCGAGGGCTGCCTCCCAGACCCCCAACTCCTGCCGGGAGGAATTGTAGGCCGCCTGAGCACCTCCACCGCGCCGCCGACGTCCCCGAGAGCAGCCCGCAAGCCCGAAAAACTAAGACGAATAAGTTGAGAGCGGATCTCGACGAACCCAATCAACAAACGAAGAATCCAAGAGAGGCGACTTACCTCGACCGCTTCTTCTGCCTCAGGCTGTCTCGGTCTCGCCGCAGCCTCGGAGGATAGCTGGCTTCTTCCCAGCAGCCAGAATTCCTCGAACGACACGGCTTCCCCGGACCAACTCCTTGAGCCGCTGTGGACTCTAAATCCCGGAGCTGGAGCGCTTGAACCTCCCTGCAGTGCGCCTCGCTGAGCTAGCCTTGCGCTTCCTCGAGCCGAGAAGGCCGCTACTGAGGGCGGCCCGAGCCCGTGGAGGGCGGACCGCTTGCCGGGAGCTTGCTCTCCGCCTCGCTAACGTGGCGCCCGCTTTGGCGGCCGATCCTCCACCGCGCAGCGACGTGACCTTCTCCCGCAGACCGCCGCCGCCTCGGCCTCCGGCCTTCGCCACTGAGCTCGCCAGACCTCGCCTCGAGGGTGGTGCGGTCTTGCCGAGCCGGGTCTCGCGCCGCGACGAGGGCAGTCTCTTTTCTGCACCAAGAAGGTTCCGCGCCTGCCAGGCACGCTTCCAGCCAGCTCGGCCGACGCCAACACCCTCCTTCTCTAGGAGCACGGCCTTCACTGCTGACCGCGGTGGCGCCCACGGCCGAGCACGCCGTCCAGAGCGCCCCGCACGGCCAGCCACCGCCGTTGTCCGCCTCATAGGCCTCCACCTGTGGCGCCCAAGGCTTCAGACGCTTTTGCACGCCGAGGCTCGAGCTCAACCGGGAGAGGCGGTTGTATTTCTCTACCGCCCTCGAGCTCTCGCGAAAAGAACCAAGGGCGGAGAGAGGAATCGAATGTAAACACTCGAACGAGAAACAAACGAAAATGAACTCAACCAAGCAAAGACGCCACCTCAAGAGCTGGAACGACGGGCCTTCGTGGAGTCGAGCGCCTGGCAGCGCTGAGGGAGGCACCGTGCTCGCGGAACTCCCCGCGAGCCGCCGCCCGGGCCTCATCGATCAAGGCACGCCGCACCGGGCGACGCAACCGTTCCGACCGCGACGCCGGGCGGCGTTAGATGCCGGTGGCGGGCACGAGACGCCGACGCCCTGCCGCGGCGCCGCCGCCGACATCACGCAGCCATCAGCCCGCATCACCAAGACTCCTGGTCCGAGGCTCCGGAGCTGGCCCTGCACGACCTCCTCGACCGACCGTGGGGCACCACCAAGAGGGGTCTCGCCGCCTCGCTGCCCCCGATGGACCAGCCTCTAATCGAGCCAGCCCGCCCTTGATGAGGGTCGCGCACCGCCGCCGCCGCGCATCGCGCCGCCACCGCCACCTCTCCGCCGCGACTCGCGGGCCGTGGTCGGGTGCGTGATGGCTCGCCGCCGCTGCCATGCTCACCGCCGCTGCGTGGCACTCCTCTCGAGCGCCGCCCGTCGCCAAAGACGCCTCAACTTGAGCGCTTTGGCGGCGCAAGATCGGGACGGCCGCGACACTCGGCAACGAAATGAAAAGGGAATGAGCGTTGTTCGTCAAATCGAGGCGTGCGGGAAAAGATGCTACTTACTTAAACTGGAGAAGCCTCGCCTCTTCTCGAGGGCTGCGGGCACCTCCATCGCGCTTCATCGGCTGCTCTCCGCGGTGCCTGGCCGGGCACCTCCACCGATGACCTGGTGACGGGCGCGGCACTGCGTCTCGGCCTCGAGGGTCGATTCCGCGCCGCCCTCGACGCTGGGACGGGCGCCATGGTTCCCACTCATCGAGACGGTCCGCCCCCGTCGCTCTCCTCCTCGCTCGAGGACGAAGTTCTCCAAAGACCGCTGGGGAGAGAGACCTGTCGCTCATGCACCGCATCTCATTGTACCGATCGAGGCGCCCCGCCACCGATCCTTCTCTCCTTCGCAGGGCCGCCTGGCCCCTCTCCTTGCCTGGCCAGCGACCCGCGCCTGAGATCGAGGCGCTATGGTCCGATCGAGCGGGCATTGACGGTCACCACCGTTGGAAGGGATTGTCGTGACGAAGAAAAAACGTGAAACAAGAATCAAAGAAGAAAAACGGTGCTCACCGGCTCAAGGCGTCGGGAGCATCGCTGAACCACCAAAGGTCGTCGCCGCTATGCGCGGCACCACCTTGAGGTTGATCGCGCGCCTCGCCCGCGTGGCCGCATACCCCTTGGGGAGAGGCTCCTGCAGCAGCTGTGAGCGCGCCGGCGACGTGGGGTTGGCCGCATCACTCATCTCGAAGATGCAGCTCCCTCTCATGAGGGAATGACCACGGTGGTGGAAGTTGGCGATGATCGAAGCCACCCCGGCCCGGCATCCGCCACTTGCGGAGGTGAGGTGAGGGACTCCAACCTTCGTTGCCACGACGGGGGCGACACGCCGTGAAACCAGGCATCAGACTTCCCCATCAGCACCTTCCCGGTGTACGGCGGAAGGCCAACGCCGTCGTTGTGGAGGTAGAACCACCCCTTCTCCCAGTCCGCGTTGTTGAGGTCATGGTGCACAGCGGTACAGCTCCTGCGCTGCGCCCGCGCGAGCGTAAGGCGCCGGCACAACCGCCCGGCGCGTCCCCTTCTCGGCCGTGGCGAGGGTGTGGAGCTCGCCGCGAAAGAGATGAACCCAGAGGTCCCAGTTCGCCGGGATCCCCAGAAATCCCTCGCAGACGGCGACGAAAGCAGCCGCCTACGAGATGGCGTTGGGGGCGAAGTTGTGCAGCTCCACCCCGTAGTGGTGGCACTGCCCCCGCATAAACCGGCGAAGCTGACGACGTAGCCGTGCTGAGGGTTGGGCTCCCTGTCCGACGCCGGCGGGACCATCCACGGTATGGGTATGGGCCGCCGCCGGCATCAACCGCCCGCCGTTCACCGGCTCATTCAGCGGCCCGGTGTGTCACCGTCCGACCGGGCCACGGAAAGGCTCCACCACTCGAACCGGAGGGGCCATGGAGGACAAGGGCGAGAAGCAAGGATGGCGGCGGAAGCGCAAGGAACGCGAGCAGATCCGAAGCGGCGGAGCGCACGGCCGAGAGGAAGACGAGCTGCGTGCGGGGATGGATGCGAATGGCAAGGCCTCCCCGCGATTTATAAGATCTAGGGGAGCAACGCCCCCGAAAACTCCGCACACAGCGCCAATTAATGCGACCGGCGCCCCGCGTCGCTGACGAGCGGGCCCCGCCGCGCCGGAACGGTCGTACGCGCGCGCACGCGCTATCATTACGACGCAAAAATCGAAGGGGCGCGGCGTCCCGTCCCGTCCGCCCCCACGTCGCCGCCCACGACGCCGCGTGCGCCGAAAAGGCGCGCGGCTTGCGCGATCGGCGTCCATGATCTGCAGCCATTAAATGGCTGGGTTCCTTCCTGAGTAAGGATGACCTCCTCACGAAACTAGAGCAAATCGCTCGAGGACCGACCCCTCACGGGTGCGATCGATGTCCCGATCTAAAACGGGCGGAGCCGTGGCTCACCGAACGAACTCGAGGGCCGGGCCCCTCTAGCCAGCGCATCGAGCGGTTCCAAGACCTGCCCGTCCGGGGTAGGCGCGCAGATGCCCCTCGGCGGGATTTCATCGATCGGTGGCTCGAGGGTCGGACCGACCACAGCCCAGCGGGCTCCACAGATCAAGCCAAGATGGGGACATTTTAGTGCCACCCCGCAAAGGCCCTACTAATCAGAGGTTCGAAGCCTGACCCTCGAAGGGTTCAAACAGGCGCCTCAGATTGACAGAGTTAGGGACGATCAGGGCGCACACATTCGAGCGACCACGAGCTCAAGCTGGGGCGCCCCATAGTTCGTGTTCAAGGCCAACGAGGGCAGCTAGTCGAGGGATCCCACCGAGGGAGAGCTTCCGCGCCCTCGGTCCCCATCGAACGGGACCGAGCCCTGCCTAGCACACCCGTAAGTGCTCTTATGGGCGTGTCTCCCGCCACGAGCCGACCCTTATCGAACGGGCACGGACGTCCCACTTGAACTACCCGCTATCACCGACGAGGAACCCATGATTCGCGACCCGTTCGATGGGAGTCATGAGCACCTCACCCTCCGCCCGCCGGCGCGGCGAAGGCGCGACAAGTCGGAGAGCTCGCCCGATCGCCTTGAGTGGGCCCAGGGCTCGGGGCTCGACGCACGGCTACACCTCACGGACGCACTCCGAACGCAAGCAAATACCGATGCGCAAGATGGCACCGCCGAGGCCGGGCTGAAATAACACCGAGGCCGGCTGAAATAAACACCACGCACCGGCCGCACATCGCGAAAAAACCTTGCAGAATGTACACTCCTCCAAGGCTTGGGGCTACATGCTGGTGCGCTAGCGCCTCGAACGCCACAACGCCCAGGAGGGAAGAAAGTCCCATCAGAAAGCACCAGCCTTTGCAAGTTCCTACGGATACTGTTGCAAAGGCTCGGGGGCTACTGTCGGGGACAGCCACGGGGGTCCCCTAATAATGGGGGAAATCACCCTTTTTTTTTTGAAAAATAACGAAAGCGGACGAGCAAACCACACCACGCACGACAGCGGCCCAAGGCAGGGCCCACGGCCCAAAAAGCCCCAGCGGCCCATCGAAACAGCCAGCCTCGGCACCCCTCGAGCGAACCTCCGCCCCGCTCGAGGGCCGGGCGCTGTACCGCGAATCTTCCGCCTCGCTCGAGGGCTTGACGCCCCCTCGGGCAAGTGTCCGCCTCGCTCGAGGCTTGACGCCTCGGCGAAGTTTCCGCCGCCGAGATCTCCTCTGATCCGCGACACCACGCCTGCTCCCATAGCCGGAGCATTAAATGCTCTGGCGCGTCGCGGGCGCCCGGGTCAAAGGCGAATCCACGCCACGCCGGCCCTCTGACACCGCCTGGGGCGACGCCGTGGCGCAAGGCCGGCGAGGCGCGTCACCTCTGTCATTCCGGCGCTGTTCGGCCAACCCGCACTGTGCAGCCATCCCCGGCGCTGTGCGGGTGCTGTGCGGCATGGCCGGTGTCATCCGTGACACTGTGCCGCCTACTCCCGCACCTCCTCCACGTCGCGCCCCTCGAAAGAGGACGACGGCAGCCTCGAGAGTACGGCCCCAATTCCCGCGCACGGGCGGCGCGCGTGGCGCAAGGCGGCGAGCGTCACCTCCGTCATTCCGGCTGTTCGGCCAACCCGCCTGTGCTGCCATCCCGGTGCGGTGTCAGGCGGCATGGCCGGTGTCATCCCGTGACACTGTGCCACCTACTCCCGCACCTCCTCCACGTCACGCCCCTCGAAAGAGGATGGCGGCACCCTCGAGAGGGGTACGGCCCCCAATTCCCCGCCCGCCTGGGGCGACGCCGTGGCGCAAGGCCGGCGAGGCGCGTCACCTCCGTCATCCCCGGCGCTGTGCGGCCATCCCCAGCGCTGTACCACCATCCCCGGCGCTGTGGAGCCCTGTTACGATGGGACACCGCCACGCCCCTCAGATGGCATGGGCGCTCCCGCCATCGAGGCCCTCGAAAGAGTAGGGATCATCCTCGAAGGGTACACGATGACCCGACCGGGCGCCGCCAGTATGAGCGACGGCGCGCGGCCCCTCCGCCAGCTCCGCGCCGCCTGCCATCCGGGCGTGCGATCGCCCGGATCTCAGGCGATCATCACCAGCGTTGTGCGGACATCACTAGCCCTGTGGCACCATCCCGGGCGCTATGCTGCCATCCCCGGTGCTGTGTGGCCATGCTCCGATGGGACGCCGCCACGCCGGGCCCTCAGACAAAGACCGGGCGCCTCACAAGAAGACCCTCGAACGGGTTCACGAACGGCGGTCAGACGTGTATGCCGAGCGAGCTACCCTCGATGCTATTCCCCGACCAGCATATAGCCACCACGACACCGACAAGTGTTGAGACGCCAGGACACCATCAAATCGCAAACGCTGTGCACCAGTACCACGATACTGTGTAAAACCCCGTGCGACACATTTGTAAGCCGCCTCCCCTTGGTCTATAAAAGGAGGAGGCGGTCGCCCGGCCACCGGGGGAAGGGATCATCACTTGACACCCACGCTCACTCGCATACTCGTTCCCTTTGATATTGGCACTTTGCCTCAATCACTTAGCAGGGACTTGGAGGCCTCTCCTCCTCTCCCGCCTTGCTTGTAGCCCCCTCTAGTGCACCACTGGTGCGACTAATACAGCACGCGCGCCAATCTGGCCGGACGACCCTTACGGTCGGAACCGGGATAAACCCGCGTCCTGTGTGTTGTCATTCGCACCGACCATCGAGAAGCTGATCACAGTGTAACTTACTAGTTAGTGTCGGGACTAATCCTAACACCGACACCAAACGTCGTCTCCAATGTAGAATTAAAGGATAGTACGTGGATTAGCCAAACGTCATCTCGCAATGGAGAATTAAAGGATACGCGGATTAACCAAACGTCGTCTCCATTGCATACTTAAACCGTGTTTGGAAACAAATCTCCTGTATCTTCTCCTTCCAAAATAATTTAGATCCCTACCCCTTCATCTACCCGAAAAACAGCAACGCCTACTCCTCATCGCCTCACCATTCCCACGGAGATGAATAGCATGCCGGGAAGAAGCAGCGGCACCGGCCGTCGTCATTGGACCTCCCTCAAGACCTCCGCATTGAGATTGCGGCGGCGTCGGTGCGACTCGAGCGGCCCTTGGCTGACCTCCCAGCCCCACGGTACTTGCTCGACCATGTGCCGCGTGTGCGGCTGCACAGGCTGACGCCGGCCGGCGTTTGTCGATAGAGGGATAAGAGATGAGATTTCTTGGGTGTGGACCCCACCACCTACAAAGCCTTCCTTGCTATGTCGACCGATCTCGAATCCGGAGGCTTGCTTCTTCTCCGGATCAAAGCCGTCTTCATGGAAAATAGGGATGCAATGATCTCGGCGCGCCACGAGGGTGGGCACGATGCGGCCTATCTATACACCATCTTGCTCTACAGGGACAATGGCGGTGCCGTGGCCGACGACACCGCGGCACATGAGGCGGGTCGCGGGCGGCAAGACGATGTCGAGATGGTGAGCAACGAGGGGTGTCTACCTTGCGCGAGAAGGCGCGCGGCGATCCACTCCTCGACTTGGCGCATTTGGGGTGAACCACCGCCGCCTCAAGACAGTGCGGCGATCGGCCGTGTGAAGGCAGCGGCTCTGCGGCGTGCATAAAGGATGGCTTGAATTTCTCTGTTTTGCAAATAAGACGTAGAGGTCTCCGTGAAATGGTGAAGTTCGAACGGAGTATTGGAATAGGAAATCGAGTGGATTAGCTTTGTATGTTGCTCGTATCTGTGTAAAATTTTGGAAGAGCAAAGCAGCGGTTATCGATCCCGTGTCGCTAATGATGTGGGGCCCAGTTCTATTCGAATGAAGAACGATTCGCATTTCTCCTTTTAATCTGCAATCAAATGTTGTAACATGTATTTCTTCGTAATTAGTCCAAATTTGATATTTTTTCTAAATTTTCTAAAATCACCATCTTTTCATTAATTTTATTGTTTAGTGTATATTCCGCTTTCTTGAATAATGTTTATATGCCTCATTTTGTTCTTTGTAAGTACAACATATAAATAATATTTGTTTTACACAACCATTAGTGATGAAACTTTGCATTTCGTAAGCTTAAGGTGAACACAAGGTTTTGTTAAGTTTTCAAATGCATATGAGTTCGAACATGTTGCAAAGTGTGGAAAACTTCAATGTTCAAGCAACATTCTAGGAAACTATGTGAGAGATGTAGACATTTGTACACAAGTATATTATTCCTTCATCGATACCATTTGAAATTTTGAAGACAAGTTTAGGTACCCAAATTATGTTGCCAAGTCAATTTGTAGATTTTTAGAGCAAATTTGATGTTATTAGAATTATTATATAATTACCATGGGGTGTAAAACGAAATATAAGAATTTTGGGCACACAAGTGTATCGTTGATATTTTATTCAAATACTAAATGTCCAAATATGAATTGTTTGTATTTTTATGATTTTTTAGGTGATGTTTTGTGGGCTCTAATATTTTAGGGAAGCAAGTTTCATTCCAAAAAAATAGTGACGGGCCCACGCCGCGTCGCAATAATATAAAAAGATAACGCTGTTGCCCGCCGGACCCAACTGCTAACAAAGGCGATGTAGGTTCACTAACCATCGTCGCCAATGACACTAGCCCGTCGGCGTCGTGTCACACCAGTGACCCGCGTCGACAATGACTATCCATGTTCTCTAAGATCTAATTCATCACAACAGATCTCCAGTTCATCACAACAGAACACATATTATAGGAGACGTGGATGGATCTACTCGCGTCTATTAGATCGAGTTGATGACATACAAAATCCAACAACCAAACTAATTAATTAAGTAGTTCATGATCGACAAACAAACTAAGCAGTTCATGTCCAACAACCTGACGAAGACACAAACACACACACACATTATTACTATATACATGGTAGAGGAGTCTAACATTTAGTCGGTCGCCGCCGTCGGAGTCCCTCCGTCATCACCGCCGTGGCTGCCGTCGGAGCCGTCGTTGCCGTCGTGGCTGCCGTCGGAGCCGTCGGAGCCGCTGTAACATCCCGTATTTTTACGAGATGTTTTAAATTGTGAAAAATGTGAATTTCAAAATTTTTGGTAAAGTTTGTGTGCACGTTTAAAATTTGTAAGATTGTCTTCTCCCTTTTCTCCAAATTCCTAGAATTATTTTGCGCAAAAATATAAATGTAGGATTTATAAATGTTAGTGTGATTTATTTTGGAGTTGATGGATTTTATTTGGATATTAATTGAGTGGAGTTCAAATCTGAAATTCAAATTCAGATTTGAATTATATGTGTGTGTGAAATATAGGAAAATCTTAACGAGTTGGGCCTAAACCTGTCAAGTTCTTTGTGCTCCCTCTTGTCCACCCACCTTGTGCACTCCGCTAGGCCTGCCCTCACTACCCGCCTGTCCCTATGACGCCTGGGTCCCGCTTTGCGCCCCTTCTCAATCCCCTTCTCTTTTCTTCTCCCGTGACGCAATCGTGGGGAGGCCGGCACATCGGGGGCCTCGCCCATGGCGCCGTGCTACTGGAGGCGGGATGCAGTGGCCATGAGACGCCGAGCATCTCCGTCCAAAGCCCTAGAAACCCTAGCCGCCATCTATAAATTCCATCCACCTTCCCCGACCTAGCCGGGGAGTCCTTCCCCAAATCCGCCACCTGCGTTGAAGAAGGAAGGAGGAGAGGAGAAAGGAGTCGAGGAAGTGGCTCGCACCGGAGCAGCCACGCCAGGAGCACGGAGCTCACGGTGCTCGCCAGGGAATTTTTCCTCATCTCCAACCACCACCAGAGTTGAAGAGAAGGGGAGCACGGGAGAGAGGCGAGGAAGAGACGCTGCAGCCCGAAGGCAGGAGCCGTCGCGCCGTGGAGCAGTTGACGATGCGTCGCTGCTTCTTCCGTTCGACCAGCGCCGCCCGACGAGCGACGCGAAGGAGCCGAGGTCGCCGATGCGAGCACTCCGTGGCCACCCGTTCCCAAGCACCGCCGCAAGTGAGTCGCCGCTGTGAGGAACTGCCCGAGACCGCACCGCTGCTCGCTTCCCCTTCCCGCGCGCCGTCGTTCCTCGCACCGCACCACCTTCACATCACCGGTGAGCTTGCCTTGCCTTGACGGATGACCGGCCTTCACGCCGCCGTCCTTGCTGCGGGAGGAGTCACGAACCGCGTGTGACCATCACCGCCACGCTGCCGCAGCCGCGCTGCCACTCGCCTCGTATGCCGCCGCCGGTGTGCATTTCGCGGCTGCCCGTGCCGTCAGCGCCGCCGCCACGCAACCCATCCTGGTCAAGACTTCTCCTTGTATCCGCCGCTGCCGTCTTGTGTCACGCGAGCTGAAAGCCGAGCATCGCTCGCCCGGCATGACCGTGGCGGTGCTGCGACTCGCACACACACGCCGCAGGTGAGCCGGGGCCTCACTTTGTGCACCACCACACCACCTCCTAGCGCACGTCGGCGCTTGCGAACACAGAACACACGCCACCCGTCTGTCCGTGCCCTTGGGCTCGTTTGTGCACGCAAGTCACCTCCGCTCTCACCTTTCCTCGCCCACAAAACTCTAGGACCTCACCATTGAGTTCCTATGCAGGCCGTCAACCACCGCCGCTCAACTGTTGCCACCGAGTAATGCCTCTTGAGCATATGCTCGATCACCAGTGGGCTTCCTGCCTAAGACCCTACCTTTTCTAACCACCGACTGTCCTAAACCATCCATCCTACTATCTGTGCTTTGGTTCCTGAACCATGGCGTGCTCACTCGGTGCTTTGTACATGTTCGAGCTTTAGCGAGTGGCAGTTTTGCCCCTCAAAATGGACCTTGCTGCGGTGGCCGCACCGGCGTTCATCCCATCGCTTTCCATCTGCGTCTTCGTCGGCCGCGTGCCGAGTCCTTTTCTTGCTGGATGTGTTCGCCCAAGAACCGGCCAGGGGTCGTGCTTTTCCTTTACCCTGCTGCGTTTGCTAGCCATCTTTCGCCTGCCGCGATCCGCGCACATGGTCCTGTACCAAAGTGCCGCGCCACAAACACGGCTTGTCGTGGTCGACCACGTGCCCGCGCACGCGCAACCGGGAGTCCAAAGGCTTGATTTTGGTGCATCCAAACCATCGCTCTGCCGCCAACAAACCTTTCCCTCGGAACACCTCTACGGCTTTTAGTCGATCACCTGAACCTGTGCATTCGAAGGCCCCATCCACCTAAAGCTTCCAGCCTTCTTTGCAAGCAATCTGTGCACTTACACAAACCTGTAATGCATAGTGGGCAGCCACCTCCTCCCTAACGCCGCTTGCAGCTTGCTGCAGCTACCTTAGTGGCAGCCATGCGGCCAGCTAACCTCCAGCCAACTAACAAGTAACCAGCAGCCCACCTACAGCTAGTTAACAGCTCCTCGACCTTGCAGCCCTGCAGCCAGACTGCAGTTAGTTTGCAGCCAACAGCAGCTCGGTTTGACTTCTAACATCTCCGTTGCAACCAGCCAAAAGAAGGTCTTTACCCCTTTTTGGTAGCCCTGCAGCTAACCTATAGTTAGCTTATAATCCTATCTGCTGCGATAATGATTTTAATTTCAGAATTGAGTTTTAACTTCAAAATTCATAACTAATTATTCTGAGCTCCGAAAAATAAGAAATCAATTTCAGAATCTTTCTAAAAACATGACGCACCCGTTAGACTAGTATTTGCTCTCTTTTTGGCTCTTATTGCTTCTCTTTGGAGTTTATTTGCATTAGTATTTATTTATTTATGCGAATCTAGGAACTACTAGCCGAGGAGTTGAGCCAAGTTCAAGTACAACTCGTGACGGTGACGATGACTACTCGCTCACAGGTGTTCACGCCCATCCGACTTTGAATACCTATTAGGCATTGCTTATTAGAATGCTAGCGCTTTAATTATTCGCATGATGATGATGAACCTTGCATAGTCTATTTTGATATCATGTCCTTGATTGACCTACTACTACTATACTATATATGCGTGTATATACGTTGAGCTTCGCTATGCATGTGTTGGGATTAGATGTGGTTTTAAACCTCTTGGCGTGAGTTGTGGGTTGGGAAAACTTGGAGAGTTTCGAAACCCCTACCGGAGTAAGCAGACAACAACCGACTTTCGGGTCGGGGACAGGAGGTGATCTTGGACGCCTCCTACGGATATGAGATGAGGAGTTTGGAGCGGTGATACCGTGATGGGTGCGGACCACGTGGTGGAGACGCATTGGTAGACTTGCTGCTCTGGTCTAGATGTATCGGTGGAACCTATGCTTCGTGGGAATATGTTGACGTGCGCACCACTTACCCTATGGGAAGGGTTCCAGCCATTCTCTAGTTAGGCGGTACCAGCTCTGCGGAGAAGCGTGTTAGGATTGGGCTTGCTTTCACGAGGTGCGGAGCCCTGGCTTGCCTCTTGTTTCCGAGACCCTCGACACCACTGTTTGGCCAGGTTAGAGGTTCACGATCCCGGGGCCGTTCGGTCTTCCGAATGGGTGCACCCGGAATACACCGTACTGCTTACGCGAGTCTTGGTTGTGGGTGTGTCTCAAGGCTGCCACTGCTCACCCAGTGGGTCTAGGTGTACACACTGCAGAGTTTTGATCTATATGTATAGCCGCGTCCTCGATTATGGACACTCCTACGTTCACATTACAGCGATTAGTGTTTTGGGATTTCTATCTCCCCCTCTTCTAAAACTATAGGTTGGGTTGTGAGAGCTACTAGTTCAGGAATAGGATCCGGCGTTGGCCGTTGAGATGGGAAGGATAGAAGCTTTCCCATCGACTCGAGAGGAGTTGTGGAGGTGAGGTTGAGACGGAGCCCTGGAATGCCAGGGAGAGCCGTGGTGTTGTGATATAGTTGGGATGATGGAGATTTACTCTTTGTATTTGCTGCTCGCATAGGAAACCCGAGCTTGCTCCTTGACTACTTTTCACACCTTAGCTTTAGGCCACTTAAAGCTTGCTACAGGTGGCGTGAACCTATCCCATTCCTTGGGGATAGTTTGTGAGTGTGCAGGATCGGACTTGGAGTGAGTTCCGAGTCTACGGATTCCATGAAGGAAGGGTTGCGTTGCTTCGCTCAAGGATGCCTGTGGAGAAGATCGAGGATGAAGACTTGAAGCCCTAGTTACCGCTGCGCAGGATTTCTACTTGTCGCTTAGCCCAAGGGGCTTGTAAAATCGATCGAGTTGTTTCGGATGTAATATATTTTATTTTGTACTGCTTTTCGTAGGCTGGAATGATATTATTCGTAATGAGTTCTCAGACGTGATAGCTACCGATCCGTGGACTATCACAAGGGTATGTGAGTCGGGTTTTCTCACCGAAAACCCGGTCGTTATGTGTGGTATCGAGCCGATTGACCGTAGCACGCAACCCTAGGTTGGTCGATAGCTTAGGAACATTTCTAAACGCTCTATTTTATATATACCCCTTGAACTATTTTAAATCTACCTTCCTTTCTTCGAAAAACTCTTTTATCTTACCTGCGTCAAAGCAATTTCTTACGTGGACTAATCAGAAACCATGAACCACTAAGATTAGAGTCTACCCGCTTGTCATGCCATGAAGTAGCTACCGATTAGTGTGCTAGATCTCAATGGTTCGTGGAGTCAGCCTTGAGATAGCACTGCTATAATGAAGTGAATGTTTGAGTGCTTGCATCTTATTGAATTTCTTTGAATCTTATGGCTCTTATTATTGAGTGTAGGATTATATACTTAGTAAATATTTTCATGTTTGTATAAGACCCAATTAGTTGGTGAGTGACGTTATCTAAAATCTCTTTCCTAACGTGTTTTTAGAAAGATGTCCATGAGAAGATCAGACGTCACGGCACGCCCAACGCGCCGCCAAGAAGAGATGAGTCTCGAGCTCGCCCAGCAGTTCATGGCGTCCAACCGTGGTGCAACCACCACCACCATCGCCTCGACATAGTTGAGGTGCCGGCAAACCGCATCACTGCGAGGATGGTTGAAGCCGTCAACGCCGAATCAATCTGGTGAAAATTTCCAAGGTCCGCCAAAGGAAGACCTCATGCAGAAGATCGAGAGGTTTATCCGACTGAAGCCTCCTACCTTCAGTTACTCGGATGATCCGCTTGACGCTGATGATTGGTTGAGGGTGATCGAGAGCAAGCTCGACCTCACCAACTGCATCGACGAGGAGTGCCGCCATCGCCGCAAGACACCAACTCGAGGGATCGCTAAACTCGTGGGATAACTACTCCGATAGCCATCCAAACCCGGCCCACATCACTTGGTTGGAGTTTTGCGAGGCTTTTCGCGAGCAGTTTCTGCCCAAGGAGCTAATGATCCAGAAGGCGCAAGAGTTCCGCACCATGAGCCAAGGTAACATGACGGTGGTACAATATGAACGACACTTCATGAAGATGATGCGCTATGCTGAAGATGACACCAAGACTGACGACAAGAAGCAATTTTGGTTCATGCGAGGCTTCACTACCCTTCGCAAGAGCTTGAAAGCAAGTGAGCACCGTCACTCACATATCCGTGAATAGAGCCATCGCCTTGGAAGAAGAAAGAAGGATACATGAAGAATGCATGAAGGGCAAGAAAAGAATGAGAGGTCGAAAACACCATGATTGGTCGACCCAGAGCCCGAGCAGTGACATCAAGCAAGACTTCTACCAACTTCGTGAAAGAAACACCTGGAGCAAAGAACCTAAGGAGATGGGTACCATTGAAAGCTTTGTGATCGATGTCGAATGCAGTAAGGCTTGGACACGTAACGCTCAATGCCCCGAAAGACCTGAGGAACAAGTCTAAGTCAACGAAGACATCAAGACCTCCAAAAAGGGCAGCTCAGCCACATGACAAGGCACCTGAGGGAGCAGTTCAAGAAAGATTGAACCACTTGATAGAAGGAGATGGAAATGATGCACAGATGGTGTACCACAGCACCGAAAGAACCATGGAAGAACTACCCATGGGTTGTGAGTATCCGAGAGTGATTCTACACCAGATGCTCACGATCAAGAAGAAGTTGTGAACCCCGAGCCGTTGAAGCATGATGTAATGGCAACGATCAAGGACGGATCGAGATCAAGTTTCCTTCAATGGCTAGATGCTACAGAGGTTATATTGAGAACTTCTCGAAGATTGCAAAGCCAATGACAGATCTGCTCAAGAACAATGTACCATTTGTATGGTCGACAAGTGAAGCCAACTTTCAAGAGCTCAAGTCCCGACTCACCACTATTCCAAGTGTTACCCCAACCCCGACACTCGCAAGGACTTTGTGGTGATTTGTGATGCTCGAGAGAAGGACTTGGATGTGTGCTGAAGCAAGATGACAAGGTCGTCGCATATGCTTCTCGCCAGCTGAAGGAACATGAAGAGAGCTACCCCACTCAAGACTTAGAAATGGCGCACCATTGTCTATGCTGCGAAAATTTGGAGACAAGATTTGCCTGGCAACAAGTGTGACATCTACACTGATCAGAAGAATCTGAAGTACTTCTTCACCCAATCGATGCTAAATTTGCAGCAGAAGAGATGGTTAGTGATGAACAAGGACTATCAGCTGGAAAATCACATGAAAGGTTATAGCAACAACCTGAGGGTGAACGAGAGTCAACCGAATTGTGTCGGAGTTTGAGAAGTTGAAGCTAGAGATAGTCAAGAAGGTCACTTGAATGAGATGAAAGAGCAAGATGACCTCGAGGATCGCATCAGGCAAGCGCAGAAGCAATGCCCAGAGACTAAGGAGTTGATTGAGTCAATCGAGAAAGGAGTAGCCCCTGACTACCGCATCGATGACCAAGGACAAGCTATTGAAAGATCGGATATGTGTACCTCAAGATGAAGAGATTAGAAACATGATCCCGATGTAAGCCCACAACTCAAGACCTCCGCCACCTGTGATGTACCAAGATGTACCAAGACATGAAGAGTCGATTCTGGTGGAAGGACATGAAAGCAGAAATTGCGGAGTTTGTTGCACATTGTGACACATGTCGAGAATCAAGGAACACCAAAGGCTCTACCGGATTGCTCAAGCCTCATAGATCTTCCATTTGGAAGTGGGATGATGTCAACATGAGCTTCATTACGGGATTGCCCCGAACTCAGGAAAGGAATGATGCTATTTGGGTCATCGTGGATAGATCGACAAGTGCAGCTCACTTCATACCTATCAAGGCCACACATCCCATGAGTAAACTAGCCCAGCTTTACATCGAGAAGATTCTGAGGTTGCATGGAGCACCAAGGAGCATAATATCGAACAAAGGACCAAAGTTCATCACACAATTCTGGCAGAGTTTGAAAGATGTAATGGGAACTTCTTTGGAGTACAATTCAGCTTACCATAAGATTGGTGGTCAAACAGAAAGAGTGAACCAACTATTTGAGGATTTGCTAAGAGCATGTGTTCAGACTTATGGTACAGATTGGGAGAAGAGCCTGTCGTATGCAGAGTTCTCCTACAACAACAACTACCAAGCAAGCCTACAAATGACTCCATTTGAAGCTCTTTATGGAAGAAAGTGTTGGACCCCATTGATGTGGTCTGAGGTGGGGGAGAGGACCTTTTTCGGTTCAGCCTCCATTGTTGAAGCTGAGGAAAATGTGGCAAAAGTGAAAGAGCACTTGAAAATAGCTCAAAGCGGCATAAAAGAGCTATGCTGATCCAAAGAAAAGATGTCTCCTTTGAAGTCGGTGATTATGTCCATTTGAGGGTATTCCCGCTCAAATGAACGAAGAGGTCCCATGTGGATAGCAAATTGTCACCGAGGTACATTGGACCGTACATGATCACGAGGAGGATTAGGAAATTGGCTTATGAGCTTAAATTACCTCAAGAGCTCATCGGAGTACATCCCGTGTTCCATGTATCTCAACTGGAAGTGTGTCAAGTCGGAAAAGAAAGTTTCCGAAGTTCGGATTTGCAAGACACTCTTGAGTACTTAGAGTTTCCTTCGTGATTTTGGACACGGCAGAAGTCAACAAGAAACAACACGACTCGCCTTTGCAAGGTGCAATGGAGCAATCACACAGAACAAGAAGCAACTTGGGAGAAGGAATCAGTTACGAGGGAGATATACCTCACCTCTCGAACCGAGTAAGCTTTTAATCTCGGGGACGAGATTCTTGTGAGGGGGGGAGTCTGTAACATCCCGTATTTTTACGAGATGTTTTAAATTGTGAAAAATGTGAATTTCAAAATTTTTGGTGAAGTTTGTGTGCACGTTTAAAATTTGTAAGATTGTCTTCTCCCTTTTCTCCAAATTCCTAGAATTATTTTGCGCAAAAATATAAATGTAGGATTTATAAATGTTAGTGTGATTTATTTTGGAGTTGATGGATTTTATTTGGATATTAATTGAGTGGAGTTCAAATCTGAAATTCAAATTCAGATTTGAATTATATGCATGTGTGTGTAGAAATATAGGAAAAACCTTAACCCTGAGTTGGGCCTTAAACCTCGCTGTCGAAGTTCTTTTGTGCTCCCTCAGCTTTCCGCCGGTCCACCCACCTTCGCCGGCCCATCTGCACTTCCGGCCCGCTAGGCCTGCCCTCACTACACCGTCGCCCTGTCCCTATGACGCTTGGGTCCCGCTTGTCAGCGCCCCTTCTCAATCCCCTTCTCTTTTCTTCTCCCATGACGCAATCGGGGCGAGCGCACTGACATCAGCGGGCGCTCGCCCATGGCGCTGCACCTGCTGGGCCGAGGCCGGGATGCACGCCGCGGCATGTGGCACCTGACGCCGAGCATCTCCTCCAAGCCCTAGAAACCCTAGCCGCCATCTATAAATTCCATCCACCCCGGTCTTCCCTGACCTAGCCGCCCGGGGGAGTCCTTCCCCAAATCCGCCACCGCCCCTGTGTTGAAGAAGGAAGGGAGGAGTGGGAGAAAGGAGCCGGAGGGGGAAGTGGCTCCCGGAGCACCGCCGGGAGGAGCCGGAGCCGCCAAGGACAGGGGCACACCGGAGCTCCTCTGTTCGGCGCCTCTGGGGAATTTTTCCTCATCTCCAACCGCCACCGCCAGTTGGAGAAGGGGGAGCACGCCGGGAGAGAGAAGCCGTGGCAGGAAGAGACGCTGCCGCCCTGAAGACGAAGCCGTCCACGCCGTGGAGGTCGACGACGCGTCGCTACCCTGCTTCTTCCGCTCCGACCCGCGCCTCCGTTCCGACGACAACCGAAGGGAGCCGGAGGTCGTCGATGCCGAGCACTCTGTGGACCACGACGCCGTTCCCGAGCACCGCAAGCCAAGGAGTTGCCGCGCCGTGAACCGTGAGCCCGAGACCGCCGCTGCTCTGCTTCCCCTTCGCTGCGCCGTGTCGTTCCCTGCTGCGCCGCACCGCCCTTCACATCACCAGGTGAGCTTCGGTGCCTTGCCTGACGGATGAAGAGCCGGCCTTCGTGCTGCTCGTCCTTACTGCGGTCGGGAGGAGTCCCTGAACCCGTGTGACCACCGCTCGCCGCGCCAGCGCTCACCGCCCGCCTCGTGTGCGCCCATCGAGTGCGGCGTTGCTGCAGTGCCGCTGCCGTGCCAAGCGCTCGCCGCCACGCAACCCATCCTTGGTCAAGACTTCTCCTTGTATCCGCCACCGCCTGCTTGTGTCACGCCAGCTCGGAAAGCGAGCGTCGCCACCGGCATGACTCGAGGCGAGCTCGCCCACACACGCCCGCATAGGCGAGCCAGGGCCTCACTTTTGTGCACCCTGACCACCACACCAGCCCTGTACCTAGCGCACACGCTTGGAACGAACATGCCGCGCCGTCTGCTCGCCCCTTGGGCTCGCTGTTGTGCACGCAAGTCACTCGGGCTCTCACCTTTCCTCGCCCTACAAGAAACTCTAGGACCTCACCATCGAGTTCCTATGCAGGCCGTCGCCAACCTCGCCGCTGGCCGGCTGTTGCCACCGAGTAATGCCTCTTGAGCATATGCTCGATCACCTGGTGGGCTTCCCAATCCTCGCCTAAGACCCTACCTTTTCTAACCACCGACTGTCCTAAACCATCCATCCTACTATCTGTGCTTTGGTTCCTGAACCATGACGTGCTCACTCGTGCTTTGTACATGTTCGAGCTTTGGCCTGAGTGGTAGTTTTGCCCCTCAAAATGGACCTTGCTCTGTGTGGTCGCACCGCAGGCGTTGCGTTCATCCCATCGCTTTCCATCTTCGTGCCGCCGTCACGTCGAGTCCTTTTCTTGCTGGAGGTGTTCGCCCAAGAACCGGCCAGGGGTCGTGCTTTTCCTTTACCCGCTGCTCGCCGTTTGCTTAGCCATCTTGCTGCTCGCCGTCGCTTGCCGCGACGCCGCGGTCCTAGAGTACCGCATCACAGCAGCGCGACCGTGTCACGGCCGTGGTCGACCACGTGCCCGCGCACGCACAACCCAGGGAGTCCAAAGCTTCGATTTTGGTGCATCCAAACCATCGCTCTGCCGCCGACAAACCGTTTTCCCTCGCAGAACACCTCTACGGCTTTTAGTCGATCACCTGAACCTGTGCGTTCCAAGGCCCCATCCACCTAAAGCTTCCAGCCTTCTTTGCAAGCAATCTGTGCACTTACACAAACCTGTAATGCATAGTGGGCAGCCACCTCCTCCCTAACGCCGCTTGCAGCTTGCTGCAGCTACCTTAGTGGCAGCCATGCGAGCGGCTATAGCTAACCTCCAGCCAACTAACAAGTAACCAGCAGCCCACCTACAGCTAGTTAACAGCTCCTCTGACCTTGCAGCCGCCCTGCAGCCAGACTGCAGTTAGTTTGCAGCCAACAGCAGCTCGGTTTGACTTCTAACATCTCCGTTGCAACCAGCCAAAAGAAGGTCTTTACCCCTTTTTGGTAGCTCTACAGCTAACCTATAGTTAGCTTATAATCCTATCTGCTGCGATAATGATTTTAATTTCAGAATTGAGTTTTAACTTCAAAAATTCATAACTAATTATTCGGAGCTCCGAAAAATAAGAAATCAATTTCAGAATCTTTCTAAAAACAAGACGCACCCGTTAGACTAGTATTTGCTCTCTTTTTGGCTCTTATTGCTTCTCTTTGGAGTTTATTTGCATTAGCTTCGGTATTTATTTATTTATGCGAATCTAGGAACTACCGGAGCCGAGGAGTTGAGCCAGAAGTTCGAGTACGACTACGGTGACTACGACGACTACTCGCTCACAGGTGTTCACGCCCATCCGACTTTGAATACCTATTAGGCATTGCTTATTAGAATGCTAGCGCTTTAATTATTCGCATGATGATGATGAACCTTGCATAGCCTATTTTGATATCATGTCCTTGATTGACCTACTACTACTATACTATATATGCGTGTATATACGTTGAGCTTCGCTATGCATGTGTTGGGATTAGATGTGGTTTTAATACCTCTTGGCGTGAGTTGTGGGTTGGGAAAACTTGGAGAGTTTGAACCCCTACCGGAGTAAGTGTGAACAACAACCGACTTTCGGGTCGGGGATAGGAGGTGATCTTGGACGCCTCCTACGGATATGAGATGAGGAGTTTGGAGCGGCGATACCGTGATGGGTGCGGACCACGTGGTGGAGACGCATTGGTAGACTTGCTGCTCTAGTCTAGATGTATCGGTGGAACCTATGCTTCGTGGGAATATGTTGACGTGCGCACCACTTACCCTATGGGAAGGGTTCCAGCCATTCTCTAGTTAGGCGGTACCAGCTGCGGGAGAAGCGTGTTAGGATTGGGCTTGCTGCTTCACGAGGGTGTGCTGAGCTCCTGCCGTTCAGCCCTTGTTTGAGACCCTCGACACCACTTTGGCCAGGTTAGAGGTTCACGATCCCGGGCCGTTCGGTCTTTTGAATGGGTCCGCACCGGGAATACAGATCTACTCTGCTAGCGAGTCTTGGTTGTGGGTCAGGTCTCAAGACGGCGGCCACTGCCCCGCAGTGGGGTGGGTCCAGTGTGTACACACTCTGCAGAGTTTTGATCTATACGTATAGCCGCGTCCTCGGTTATGGACACTCCTACGTCGTTACAGCGATTAGTGTTTTGGAATTTCTATCTCCCCTCTTCTAAAACTATAGGTTGGGTTGTGAGAGCTACTAGTTCAGAATAGGATCCGGCGTGGCCGTTGAGATGGGAAGGATAGAAGCTTTCACATCGACTCGAGAGGAGTTGTGGAGGTGAGGTTGAGACAGAGCCCTGGAATGCCAGGGAGAGCCGTGGTGTTGTGATATAGTTGGGATGATGGAGATTTACTCTTGTATTTGCTGCTGCTACTGCATAGGAAACCCGAGCTTGCTCCTTGACTACTTTTCACACCCTTAGCTTTAGGCCACTTAAAGCTTGCATACGGTTGGTGACGTGAACCTATCCCATTCCTTGGGGATAGTTTGTGAGTGTGCAGGATCGGACTTGGAGTGAGTTCCGAGTCTACGGATTCCATGAAGGAAGGGTTGCGTTGCTTCGCTCAAGGATGCCTGTGGAGAAGATCGAGGATGAAGACTTGAAGCCCTAGTTACCGCTGCGCAGGATTTCTACTTGTCGTTTAGCCCAAGGGGCTTGTATTAAAATCGTACCGAGTTGTTTCGGATGTAATATATTTTATTTTGTACTGCTGTTGTATGGAAATGATATTATTCTGTAATGAGTTACATGACGTGATAGCTACCGATCGGGGACTATCACACAGGGCAGTGGAGTCGGGTTTCTCTCACGAAAACCCGGGTCACATGTACCGTCATCGAAGGCAAGTGGCGGCTAGCCCGCTTGACCACGGGAGGTTCTCGAGCTTCACCAACCCGTGGATCTGAAGGCGAGACCCTTCACGCTCAGGTCCTTGTCCACTTCATGAGGCACCTTGATGTCGAAGGCCTCGCCAACATCTTGAAGCTTTCTGAAGGCGCTCCTGAGCAGGTCGACGGTGAACTTAGTGTCATCGAAGAACGGTTCCTCATCGGCGTCCTTGGTCGCCAGCTCCTTCCCCTTCTCCAACTTCCTCCGACGGCGGCTTTCGTCGTCGTCGTCCTCCCTTCATCCCCACGCCGGCGGGTGGGCTCGATGCCATCTCCTCCTTGGTGATCTCGGTGGACCGAAGATTTGTAGTGGTGGATCGCGAGGAGGAAGAAGAAGATTTGGTGATAAGCTTATGGAAGAAGCAGGGGAAAGCAGGGGAAGGCAGGGGAGTTATATTGACAAGACGCGGAACCGTCAGACGCCTCTGCCCCCACCCACTACTCCACTACTGCTAGTACGTGCCACTCAATAGCGCATCGGGCTCCGTTTCGGGCGCAAAACCGTCCAAAACCACGTGTCGCCTTTCAATTACACGGAAGGTGAAGGCGGGGCAATGATATCGGCCCACTCACGTCGTGAGCAAATCAAACTGGCGCCTTTTCAATTTCCATTTATTGTTTTAGATGGACGAGTCGCCTTCTTCAACTTAAACCCTCGTCGCCTTCAACTTCAACCCTCGTCGCCAACTTCAACCCTCGTCGCCTTCAACTTCAACCCTCGTCGCCTTTCAATTTCCATACCCCATCGCTTATTTCCTCCCCTTCTCCTTGATGGCCGCGGTGTGCTTGATGCAATCACGCGATGATCTTGTCACCGGATCATCATCCACTCCATCAAGGATGAGCCCGTCATCCATTTTCTGAACCTTTGTAATAAAATCTGCGGCACCGGCGCATCTGCGACTCGATGAGGGTACGCACATGTCACTGTGTGATCTTCGTCGGTGTGCAAGAATCACTACGTCAGTCGGTCGTGCGAGCTTCCGCGAGGCCAATCATCCGGGAGGCATTATGCTTCGAGGGATGGAGGTTGATGAGGCGGCGGAACCCGATAAGTGCGAAGCGTCCGGAGATGCCGCTGAAGACTCGGTGCCAAGTACTTAGCGATCAAGTACCATTGCAACCCTAACGGACCCGAAGCCATGGCACGCTCGAAATTAGTGGCGGCGCTACCCCCGACGGCGGAAGAACCACAACCGCGGGCGGCTGACTACCTCATCAACCGGGATCTCGAGAACATTGCGTGGCGCTTGGTGATGGCGATGACAACATTCGGTTGCTACCGTCCAGAATCCCCATGTCTGCATTTGGGCATTGGGATGTAGGCGCCACGCCGGAGATCTCGAGATCATCCACCGCAGTCACGAAAGTGTCGATCCGTCATGAGTTCGACCGACGCCAGAATCTTCCGCCTCCGCGGAGTACGCCGCCGCCAGGATGAACATCGGATGTAGGCGCAAGCATCAATGAACATTATCTATCTTGAATGTAAATTATTAGATATTACTAAACGCGGATTTGATTTTATCGGATGTCGGTTTTTAATCGGTTTTTGATAGACAATATTTGATTTGTCACGCTTGTGAGTCAAATCGAAAGTTGCGGTGGTCTCATTTTCACCGACGAGGCCTAGGATGCCCTCTTGGGTGTCAAACCGCCGGCGAGCGCACGGCGGCGGGCGGCAAGCAAGTGCGTGCCTCTCGCCACCTCCTTTGTTCTATTGGAGAATGAAGAATAGTTTATCCGTCTCCGTCACGACATATTTCTTTTAATCTGCAATCAAATTTTGTAACATGTATTTCTCGTCGTAATTAGTCCAAATTTGATTATTTTTTCTATTTTCTAAAATCACCATGTTTTCATTATTTTCATTGTTTAGTGTATATTCCGCTTTCTTGAACAATGTTTATATGCCTTATCTTGTTCTATGTAAGTACAACATATAAATAATATTTGTTTTCCACACCTCCTGTAATGAAACTTTGCATTATCGTAATCTTAAGGTGAACACAAGGTTTTGTTAAGTTTTCAAATGCATATGAGTTCTAACATGTTGCAAAGTGTGGAAAACTTCAATGTTCAAGGAACATTCTAGGAAACTATGTGAGAGATGTAGATATTTGTACACAAGTATATTATTCCTTCATCGAAACCATTTGAAATTTTGAAGACAAGTCTAGGTACCCAAATTATGTTGCCAAGTCAATTTGTAGATTTTTAGAGCACACTAGATGTTATTAGAATTATTACATCATTAACATGGGATGTAAAACGAATTTAAGAATCTTGGGCACACAAGTGTGACTGATATTTTATTCAAATACTAAATGTCCAAATACGAATTGTTCGTATTTTTATGATTTTTAGGTGCTGTTTTATGGGCTCTAATATTTTAGGGAAGCACGTTTCATTCAAAAATAGTGGTCGGCCCACGCCGTCAGGCCAGAACCAAAATAAAAGATAACTGCCCACCGCCGACCCAATCGCCAACAAAGGCGATGCGGGTTCACTAACCATCGCCGCCAATGACATCGCCCACGCTGCCGCCAAGAGTAAACCGCGCGGCTGCTCAAAATTTCCCACCTATATTGACTATAATGCCCATGGAATTCTAATTTCCTTAAACATAGTTACGTTCCTCGGGGGACATATTCGACTCCTCGCTAGACAGATCCATAACGCCCGCACTCTCCCCACCGCCACCGCCACTCTCCCCGCTCGCCTCGCCGCTCTCTCCCGCCGCCTTCCGCTCTCTCCCCCAGCCTGCTCTTCTCCCCCACCGCTCCTGCGTGGCGGCGGACGCAGCCGCGGTTGGCGCGATCCGTCATCCCCGGCCACGACGACGAGCCGGCCACCTCGAGCCACGAGCGGTGTGGATCCGGCCCCTCCGACCATCACGAGAACAACTTCTTCATTCGCGACAGAGGTTAGTCCTGCTTGAACCCCCAACGCCCTCTCTGCTCCCACCAAATCTGCTATATATTCATGTCAATGTGGATTAGGGAGACATGCCTTGATAGTTCATCTTTAATTGATTGACTGTGGATTTGATGGATGGATTTTGTTGCTCCAAGTCTGCTTTGAATAAATTGTTGCTAAGATGAAGTTATATGAACTGTTGAAATTCATTTTCATGTTCTTGGTGCTACAATTTTGCAATCAGAATTCATGAAAAGCATTGAGGATGTTAGCATACTTTAATTCTCGCTATGCTTTGTATGTACCGGATCGACAATTATGCTTTGGACCTGTTAGCATACTTTAATTCGCTATGCTTTGAATGTACCAGATATTATGCTTTGGACCTGTTAGCATACTTTAATTCGATGCGACCACATAATGTCGGTGAGAATTGCATCACGTGGTTTATAATGTAGTCCACCCAATCTGCTATATATTCATGTCAAGGTGGATTAGGAGACATGCCTTAATAGTTCATCTTCAATTGATTGACTGTGGATTTGATGGATGGATTTTGTTGCTCCAAGTCTGTTTGAATAAATTGTTGCAAGAGATGAAGTTATATGAACTGTTGAAATTCATTTTCATGTTCCTGTGCTACAATTTTTGCCTTTGTAAATTCATGAAAAGCATTGAGGATGTTAGCATACTTTAATTCTGCTATGCTTTGAATGTACCGGATCGACAGTTATGGTTTGGACTGTTAGCATACTTTAATTCGATGGCCACATAATGTCGGGAATTGCATCGCATGGTTTATAATGTAGTGATAACTAGACTGTCCTATGCTTTGTTGTGAGTGTTAATTGTTTCACCAATGTCATATATATTGTTATTGTTGGTGTCATGATGTGTTGTGAGTGTTGTTTCACCATCCATATATAATGTCATGATTGCTTTATCCTCTTGTTGCATGTACACATGGAACACACAATCCATCACCGCTGAAGTTGGACAAGGAAGCTTGAAGAATTTATTCTCGCTTTGATATATAAGCATATTGTTGTGTCCTCACAAAATGGTTAGCACCTATCCTATATGCTAATTAAGTAAAATATGAACTGTATGTCTATGCTGATTTTATTTACGACTTGTAATGATTTCTAGTGTAATATCAGCTATTTTGCCTGTCAGAGAAAATGAATTTATCTAATAAGAATTTTGTTTAGATTTTCGTCTTGCTTATGTTGCTCACCGACAACCCGACATATCATCTATGCGCCTCCCACAACAACAAACTCCTCTACCTCGATTGCACCATCACCCATCGCGGTGAACCTTCTTCACTGGGTCACTCCATGAGTCCGCGAGTAGTACTCGATCCGCTGGTCAAGGACACAAACCAAATGGCCGAAGACAAGTTGACTACAACTGGACTTGATGCCAATTTTTGGCCTACCCTAGATGCTGCGAGGGATAGATTTGTATTGGTCTGTGGCCTCGTTGCTCGGGAGAGGGTGTCAATCAACAAGGCGGTTGATGATCTCTCACCAATTGAGAAGGACCATCTGCTCACGCTTTAGAGGAAAAGCTAGATTACCCACCAACTGGAAGAATGCTTCGCAAGAAGGCGATTAAGGCAGCTATATCGAGATTGGAACCTTGCAACGCGTTCAAGGCCCATTTAAGAAAAAATATGTGAGCGAAGAGGAGACTCCTTTGTGAAGCATGCCTTTTGAGCAACAAGACTAGGACATGTTTGTGCAGAAACCAATTCTCCTTCATTTCAGCAATTGAGCCAGAGATGAAACAAAAGAGAGCATTGCATAATAAGCCACACAAGACGTAAAAGGTTATCGTGGTAAAAGGAAAGAGTGGGAGGAGGAGGATGCAAAGCTATGCAGAAGGAAAACAGAACCCTTGGGACCAATTTCCTGGACGCTCGAGACCTTATCTTGGGCAAGGGTAGGGAAGAAGAGGAAGAATACTAGTGAAGGAAGCGGGGCATAACATTCAAGTAACCTGTGGTGGGGGTAGTGAGATAGGGTGAAAACACTTGCAGCTCGTGGTAGTGATGGTTCTTTCTCCGGGGTTAGGAGGATGATATCCTCACCGCAGCACTTGAGACCTGTGAGCATCGAGGTCGGGTCCGAGGCGTGTCTAGTTCACTTGGCTGGGGTAAAGGGTTTGGTGAAGAGTTTGCTAGAATGTCAGGGAAGAAGAGGAGGAACAAGAGGTCCGATGCTCATGATATGATGGACATAACATTTAAATCAATTGTCCATGCTCTAAGACTATCGTGCATCGAATATAAAAATGTACTTCTTCCTTCCCAATTACCCCTCCGTCAAGAGTGAGGAAGAAGACGTGCATGGCAGCGAGGAAGAAGATGCGCATGACCACGAGGAAGAACATGCGCATGACAGCGAGGAAGATGCGTGTGGCGAGAGCAAGACCATTGGAATGCCAACGAGGACGAATCAAGTGCACAAGTGATAGTCGATCACCTATGCTGGACACAATAGATAAGCTGACAGAGCCAACCACGTGCAGCCTTTTGGATGGCACCGGATTAATGTGGAGCTCGACTAGCGAAAGTCTTTCCATTTCAAAAGGCTTGCCATTCGATGCGGTGCAGGATGGGTATGTTATGGTGCAACCTACTTATGTGTGGGCCAATACGGGTCACTACCTCTACTGTACCAATTGATAGGGGTGACATAGCAACCCTAGTGAGGCTCTCGTTCAAAGGATCCAATGGCCAAAGGACGTGGATCCTTATACCACCCATGACGAGACATCCCAACCCCGAATCCGCAATGTAGCAGGGTACAAGATCATATGGAGGTACCGCAGCTGTCGAAGAGAAGGCTCAACAGCGGCAGAAGCAGATCAGCAAAACTACGCAGCAGAGGGCCGACAACAGAGGAGCCCGGGCAAACTCCGCCTAAGCAGCAAGACTGCAACATGAGGATAAGCAATGATTTAAATAAAGAAGCCTCTCCAGGAGGCGGAGGAGCGAAGGCAATCTCCCCTAAGCAGATGCAACATGTACAGCCTCTCGCAATGGAGGAGGAGCCTGTGCAATCTCCATCGCAGAAGGGAACCGTGCCAGAAACCTCTGTCTAAAGATGAGATTCTTAAGCGTATTATTGGGATGTAGCAGGAATGACCAAAATACAAACCTGGTGCACCTATGTTGTCAGAAGCAAACTTAGAGGCTGCTGGACCAAATTGTGAAAGTTGCATGCTTACGTCATGGAACACAAGAAGGATAAACTTGCCTTTCCAAAGAAAGGTGGATCAAGACTACTTTAAAGGTGGTGGTGGTGCTTTAATGTTAAACATTGCATTCAGTAGCGTTAACCATATAACCCTGGCTTCTCTGGATGTTGCCTTCTTGAGGTTGTGGACAATGTAAGTCCCTTAAAACCTAAAAAGATATTTCTTTAATTTTGACCACAAAGTTCATGCATGCTAACAATTTGATTTTTGTAGGAAAATGATGGACAAGAGAGATGCAGATCGGTGTTAGGTTTTTAGATCCGTTTTTTTACTTCCACAAATATTTCTCAAAGATTCGGCCTTGTTACCAAAGCAATCTCAAATGCATTGAACAACGACTACGGTGGGTGCCTACTACACTAGCCACCGGGTAACAAGTGATCATCTCGTATGAAGTTTAAAAGAGGTTTGGTATCTAGATTCGCTAAATAACATCCCCCGCTAAAGTTCTCAGACCTCAAATCTGTTGTGGACTGGTCAGTATCTTGAAGGTTTTGTTCACAAAAATTCAATCTCTTAGTGTTCCTAATCGGTATTGCTGACCATGCAGGGGCCTTTGGTACAAGATCTTGTAGGTTTTGTTCACAAAATTCAATCTCTTAGTGTTTCTAATTGGTATTGCTGATCATGCAGGGCCTTTGGTGATCATGCACAGGATGGAGTGACGAAAGGAAAGGAAAAAAAAGCCAAAAGACACACTCAAGCACAAAACAAATCTCGATGTAAGACCGAGGTTTTTTATGGTCCCTTCTTACCTATTTGGTACTGCATTAACTTGTCATTTTGGTACCTGATGCAAGCAGTGCTCACAGCCATGGCGGGGTCCTCTTTGTGTGGATTCCATGTGGCATTCCATATGTTAAGACTACTCGATGACATACCCGACATCAAGAAGGTCACTGTAAGTAGATAATAATGCTCAACCTTGTCTCGCCATATTCTCCATCCGATTTTAGAAACCGATTTCTACTTGTATTCTCATAAATGATTGTATTTTGCAGGATTTCAAAGCTGCTATAGATGTTTCCACAGAAGATCTAAAGTGTGTCCGGGAGATGTCGTAGTACATTCTTAAGGAGACCATCGACGAAAGGGCAACTTCTATAATGGTGCACCGTGAGTTCATTGTAGCCGATAAACTTGAAACTCATTCATCTTCTTTAGTCGTGTTGTTGCCTAGAAATTCGCTTGGCTTGCTTGGTTAGTCGATCTGCTCGGTTCAGCAGTTTTCTCATGACTCCATCCAAACAAAGCGAGAGTAACTTGAAACTTGATGTGATCCTAGCTTGTCTATAAATGTGATCTTGCTTGTCTATAAATGTGATCTTGCTTGCCTATATACGTGATGTGAGAATGTGTTTGTGAGTGGTTGCCATATCTGGCTGGTTCCAGGATGGCGGGGATGCAGCCCCACGATGGCTGCCAAATCGGCTGGTTACAGGATGCAAGCAGCGGCGGATTCTTGTAGGGGTGGCCTACGTATCTATTACATGCGTTAATTAAAGCTCATTACAAACACTGATTAGTGAGTAACGGGCTTCATTCAGAACGCCCGTTACAAACATGCCAACAATGTAACAGTGTAAAAGCTTACCAAGATCGACCGGTGGGCCCCGGGACTGGCCCGTTCGTCGAGATAGTGGAGACGCGGGTTGAAAGCACGCGTCTCCTTTAGTCGAGAGACAGCAGACGCGCGTGGAAACAGATGCGTCTCATTTTGTCGAGAGAGAGGAGACGAGTTCACGCGCTTCGATGTTGAGTTCACGAATGTGCTTTTTGTGCCTATTACCAAAGTTCCTTGTGGGCCCAGAGAAACAGCCATTTCACGTGACCGGTGACTAGTTGTGGTAACGGTTGTAGTTTGATGCCCGTTACGAATCCTAGATGTGCTGAGACGCGGGTGAAATAGACGCATCTCATTTCGTCTAGATAGAGGAGATGCAGGTACATAGCATGCATCTCTGATGTTGAGCTACTGTTACGGGCTCTGTTTTGGTGCCCGTTACCAAAGTTCCCTGTGGGCCCAAAGAAACAGCCATTTCACATGACCGGTGGCTAGTTGTGGTAACGGTCGTTGTTTGATGACCGTTACAAATATGTGTTATCAGTAATGGGCATATGCCCGTTACCTTTCTTGGCTCATTTGTAACACTTGATTGGTAATGGGCGCTTTGCCCGTTACTAAAGGCAATTTATGCCCGTTACCAAAGTGAGTTTTTCACGTAGTGCCGGCCACCCAGAACTCCACACGTGCAGATCCATGCTGCTGTTGTGAGCTAGAGGAGCGGCGCGGGGCTTGAGAAAGAGAAGAGCAGGGAGAGACGAGTGCGGGACCGGGAGGAGAGGAGGGGCCGGGCAGACTCACCCGCCGTGTGGGAGAGAGATGGGCGGAGGGCAGGTTGGCGGCAGACGGGATTGAGGAGGAGGGTGGAGTGGTGTGGACCGTGGGTAGAGGATGAAGGAGGGAAAGAAAAGGGAAAAAAATAAAGAGACACTGTTAGGTGGGACCTACATGTAAGAATGAGAATAGGGACTCAATAGTAGGGGCCTTGCTGGAGTTGGACGAAAAAACAAGCCCCTATAAAATAGGAGGAGCCCCTACTCAACAAGTAGGCCCTGAAGTGGGGGCTATTGCTGGAGTTGCTCTTAGAGCTCAGAAGTCAGAAAGGACTACAACAAGCTCCGCAAGGACATGAATGATAGGCTGCTGAGGCTTGGAGTGGCTAAGAAGTTGGAGCACCTCCTTGCTGAGTAGAGGGCGTGTCCCAGTCATTTTTTCCTAGGTGCTTAATTTACTTTAAATTTTATTTCCCTTAATTAATTTCCCTTCAGAACTTTTTATTTCCATCATAATTGTAAGCGCCTATTTATTTTATTTGTGGATTGAATAATTCGGCTCACCAGTCATGTAACCCATAACCCGGTAGAGTTACATGTGTGTCATATATTTTGTTCTATCTGTTTAGAAAGCACTAGGTACGAGATAGTGTGGGGGAGAACCACGACTCTCCAAGCACAGATACAATTTACATACACCCACATTGCACGCATACCGCACTGGATGAGTGATCACGTACAGAGAACATGAACAGAACCCACACAAGCTCGATCTTGTGGAGAGCCTATCATGGTACATTTACTCGTACAACGCTGGTTGCACTCCTATATCTCTATCATTTATTCCTAAGTTTGATGATCTCTATCTCTAACCTTTATAATAAAACTCAGAAACCTCATGTTGTGCTTGCCCTATCTATCATGTTGCCTTGGTTGACTTGCATATGTTTTATTCCTCATTGTTTATCTTGTTGCTAGTGAACAAAAGAGTCATAGGGACAACATACCTATCTAAGTGATTGACTAGTGCGATATGACTTTGATGATATGATCTTTGCTCTAATGTTCAAGTTCTTGGGTTATTTATTTTTGAAAATATAAAAACCTCTTGTCATGAAAAACCATTTGCATATATGTTGCTTGTTTTTGCATTGAGCTTGGTCAAATTGTTGTGACCCGTTGAGGATTTCTTTTTATGCCTTCTTTATTGAGGTGTGTGCACATGATTTTTCTCCACCTTGCTATATTTCCACATCGGAAACTAGCATTATACCATCCACCTCATAAATAAAAGCTTCACTTTATGATAGTCTCTCTCTCGCTCTTGTTACAAAAGAAGGCATGGCTGCTTTTAAAAAGAAGAAGAAGGATACACGAATGTCCCTGAAAAAAATATGGACACATAAAGGCCCATAAAAATATTGATAAAGTAGCCATGTCTCAAATATCGCTTATATAAGAGAGAGCTACATAAAGGAGTCGCTATCCATATTTCCATCATATTCGTCATGTGCACACCTTGATCTTGATTGTGTGAATTGATTCTCTCTTTGAATCCGGTTTTTGACTTTGCAATACATGTGATGCAAGTATGCTTTACTTTCTATCCTACCCTGAGGTCCACAAAAGCCATCATTAGAAGTAGGATTGGAAGGAAGTCAAACTTATTCCTTGGTAATGATATATACAGATTGAGCGATCCGAGATAATCAAATGAGAGCTTTATTTATGAAAACTTTTGCAAAACCCCAAGTACTTGTCATCAGAAGTTGAGTGATTTGATTCACTATTGTTCCACTCTTCAATTATCCAAGAGGTAGACACTACACAGAGTTCACAGGAACAAGGTATGACTTGGAATATCTCTTATGCTTGTTTCATACCTATGGTATTCATGACCCGCTTGATCTGTTCTCCTTTACTCGGAATGAACAAAGGTCAAGTGTGGGGGTGTTGTTGACGGTTGTTAAGTACCTATTTTAGGGTCGGTCGTCAACTCCTGCATTTTATCATGTGAAACATTCATCCACACTAGAATAGGAGATTAAACTGACAATTTCCACAAGTGACATGTATATTCGAATGCAGACATTTAGCATAAGAAATGAGAAGAAAGCACACCTCCTTGATCCAAGCATTTTAGGCTCAACCAATAAGAGGCTGCCACACAGGATTCCCCTAGATCCATGACCTCATCAATTCAAGAGAAGCAAACCCGACAAATCAAATGTTGCCACATCAGTGTCATATGGATTGAAGGGCCCACTCGGCATCCAAACCGAATCAAAATGTTACGTACACCTAGGATGTACCCAAGGGCCCACATGTTAGCCACCTGGCCAAAGGAGAGGGCCAACGGGGCCCACAAGGGGTTTGGCCGATCCGCCTCAGTGCCGGCTGATCTCCACCTTCCACGTGGTGCTTCCCCATTGGTCCTAAGGTGCATTCCCGGGGTGCACAAGGTGTTTCGAGGCACGAACACAGAGTGCTCCACATCTATAAATAGGAGGGGAGTGGGTAAGAAAGGAGAACACACTTCAAGCCAACACTTCTCTTCTTTGTGTTGTCTCTCCTCTCTCATTTTCTCTTGATGGAGGTGATCCCTCATCTCCCCTTGGGTTGTCTGTGTTTAGCCTAGGGTAGTGCTAGGTAGACAGGGTGAACAGAGAGATGGAGGTTTGAGAGCGGTGATTCGTTCATCATTCATGAAGTCTTGTGCCTCTGCGGATGATCTGTTCTTCATTTAGAATAAAGTGAGTATTTCTGCATTTCCTGTTTAGACTAAAGTAGTATTCACACAAGACGATGTTCTTGTGTTCTGTGTCTGTTCTTAGTTTAGAGGCTTGTATTCTTGTGAACACACCCCTTTCGATCCTGCAGCTTAGGCTCATAAGTTCACATATCCGTTTGTGTGATCAACTCGTTTTGATCATATTGGAGTGCATGATTTCATGGACATCCGCTCTTTCCTCGTGCCACATGTAATGCAACATGAGTAAGTCCTAGTCCGTTGCGGTTGCATTTGCCGCCTCGTATTGCAGTAAGTGCTATAGTGTTGTTATGGTACACACGCAGCCATGCTATAGTAGTAACCAGTGGTGTAGACGTGGTGTCTAGATTGCAAGTTATCCTTAGTTTGCCTTGTACCTCGCATTTAGATAGAGGTAGGCCGTGGTAGTGACTGCTGCTTGACCCTTCGTACTCCTTCGCATTAGCGTACAACGTAGAGCCAAGGCCAGAGTTGCCTATTAGAGCCAGAGGTGAGTCGGTGCCTGAAGCGAGACCTTTAACGCATGACTGGTCCCTTCTCTAGAACCATTACCCTCAGGGAAACCTTCACTGCCCAATCTACCTTAGCAGGCTTCGTGTCCTTGGATAGCCATCCGTCAGATTTCCTCTTTCGCTCCTTGGATTTGATACCTTCTATAATACTCCTTAGGTGAAGTGCTACAACGGTGTATCCACGTGTTTGCAGACTCGTTCGCACCCATCAGTGTATGGGTGGTCTTACACCCTCACGCTAACTTGGCGGTGTTTTTACACGCTCACGCTAACCTGGTGCCTAGCGGTGAAGTCAATGGTGGGACGGCCGGGGCTCAAGCCCCCTACCGCTGGTTCTACCATAGAGCCCCTCTGTGAGCCCCCCTCCCCCTCCATTTTTGAGTAGAAAGAAGTAAGAAATGAGGGAGGAAGAGGAAGATGAAGAGGGGAAGAGGAGGAGAAAGAAGATGAGCCCCCTATGGCTAGAGCTGGCTTCGCCACTGTTGACGTCTTAGTGGTAATGTTAAGAAATACCAACAGCACGGCCGTAGGCAGCATGAGTTGCAAGAGTAGCACATGCAGGCAGCACGAGTTCTAATATAAGTAGCATGCATGGATTAGAGATAAAGATGGACGTGCATGCATGAGTAGCTAACAAGCACGTCGCTGGTGATGCATATGTGCATGAAGCCTTGCACGGATTTTTAGCTAGAAACGATGGACAGAGAGATGTGTATGCGCAGGTCCTCACCAGCGGTGGCGACAAGTGCGAAGAAGGACGGTGGCGCTTCGCTCGGCTCTGCTGCTTCCGGTGGAGGCACATACTGCGTGACGAGACGATGGCGGTGAGATGCGGCTGGGCATCAGGGCAAACTGAACAGAGAAAAACGAGAAAGGGTGCAACATGCTGAGGTTCTCACCGATGACCGATGGCAAACCATAAACGATGACGACAGAGATCGAATTGTGGTTTGGTCTTCGCGTGGACATGCTCCTCCTATAGTGGATCTATGGCGGCAGATCCCAAGTGACCTTCATGACGCCCTGACGAAGCTCGGGGAGACGAGGCTTGAGATCAATCTCGATGTGGACCGTGATCTTGGGATGGCCTTTGTGAAGGGATACGGGGAAGCTACGCTAGCACAAACAAAATTTTTCCCGCAAAACAGGAACTGCTGCTGTCAGAGATCACAGGATTACCACTAGACGCGCAGATGCAGCGGAACCGTCTCGATGTAGACGAACGCGTCGAGGTAGCAGGTAGTGCAGTTGCTCATGTCCACTTGGTCCTTCACGTGCGGTTCGTCCTTGTGCTCCAAACATAGCACCTCCAAGGTATCTACACGTACGGGGAAGGAACGCCGATCGTAGATGTACTAGCACCTCACGAACGATCGCTAACCGGAGGATATAGATGGAGGAGGAGCTGCAGAAATCACTATTCACCCGCGGCTACTGTTAACCACGGGTTACTGTAGCGTCGCGGGTTACTGTAGCGCCGTGGCTGCTGTAGCAAAAAGGTGATTAGGGTTTTCCCCTCTCCCCACCTTTGTATATATAGAGATCACTAATGAGTCTTTCAACCTTTGCGGCCCATTAAGATTCTAGTACCCTAATGGATCAAATCCATCAAGCCCATTAGTGGATCCAATCCAATTGACTTTAGGGCATATATCCAACAGTCTTCCACTTGCACTAGAGACAATTACATACGCAAGCTTTCCAATATTCCAAACCACTTAAGTGTGTGACTCTATGAGTTCACGCACACATAGACATGGGCCGAGTACTCCTACTCGACCAATAGTTGATAGCGGCCTCTAGCAAGACGTGTCAACTCCTATGCATACGTAAAGATCTTATCAGACGAACCACACATCGTTTCATACATGCTATTCCCTTTGCCTCACGATATTTGGTCTAGCTCCAAGCTGACCTCTCTTTCTCAATGCCGTGATTCGGATCCTTTTAAAAAGGGGTTAACTCTTAACCCAGCACGGCCATGCATTTCTTGATCTGGTCACTCGAGGGGCCCAGAGATATCTCTCTCAAGTAGAGAGGGGCAAATTCCATCTTGATTGACCATGCCTCATAGCATGCTTCCTGACAAACCCGAAAGCCACCTTTATGACTACCCGATTGAGTAGCGGTTGATAGCCCCTAAGTAGGTCAATTCACATCTTGAGTACACGCGACAATCTCAAGTCTAAGGACATAGTGTATACGTTTTGTAAACAGATAACTACATAACAAAGTCTCAAATTGGGTCACCCATTTCATGTCATACATGTGCCCACATTATTAGTTATACATCTCCATGTTCATGACTTGTGAAACATAGTCATCAACTAATACATGTGCTAGTTATTAACTCATACTAGGGACAACTTTTGAATAACCATACAAGTAAAAGAGTTTCACAAACAATTCACATAATTGCTAATCAAATACAAGTAGCCTTTCATGGATATTCAATAAAAGAACAAGGTGTCATGGATACAATGAAATATAATCATCTCTATGATTCCTTATAAGACATATTTCTAACATTCTTCCACTTGCACTTGAGCTAATCTAGAATGTATCTAATACCCATAGCTCTCATGTGCGCCTCATGCTTAGGCCGTGGAAGGGGTTCTGTCAAAGGATCTGCAACATTCAAATCCATGTGTACTTTGCATATCTTGATATCACCTCGTCTAACGATCTCTCGTATCGAGATGAAATTTCGAAGACATGTTTATTCTTTTGGTGGTTCCTTGGCTCCTTTGCTTGCGCAATAGCCCCATTGTTGTCATAGTAAAGATCCAATGGGCTAGAGACACTCGGAAACATACCAAGTTCAGAAAGGAACTTCCTTGTCCAAACACCCTCCTTTGCAGCTTCCGAAGCCGGGATGTACTCGACTTCTGTTGTAGAATCAGCCACTGTGTCCTGCTTGGAACTCTTCTAGATCACAGCACCACCATTTATCGTAAATACGTATCCTGATTGCGACTTCGAATCGTCTTGGCCAGTTTGGAAACTAGCATCGGTGTAACCCATTACAACGAGCTCCTCCTCACCACCATAGACTAGGAACATGCCTTTAGTCCTTCTTAAGTACTTAAAAACATTTTTAACCGATGTCCAGTGACCCCCGCCTGGATCAGATTGGTATCTGCTTGTAACACTATGCCCATACGAAATATCTGGATGTGTACATATCATTGCATACAAAATAGATCCGATGGCCGAAGCATACGGTATTCTACTCATGCGTTCCCGCTCATCAGTAGTCGAAGGACATTGAGTCTTGCTAAGATGTATGCCATGTGACATAGGCAAGAACCCTTTCAACACTTTATCAATGTAAGTGTCTTGGCTTAATCCTATAAGCCCTTTTGATCTATCTCTATAGATTTTGATGCCCAAAATGTATGTCTCACCTAAGTCCTTCATCGAAAAACTATTTTTCAATGAGGTCTTAGCGGCCTCAAGCATAGGAATGTCATTTCCAATCTGCAATATGTCATCCACATACAAGATTAGAAATACTACAGAGCTCCCACTTGCCTTCTTGTAAACACAAGGCTCTTCTTCACTCTGAATGAAGCCAAACCCTTTGACCACTTCATCAAAGCGAAGGTTCCAACTCCGAGATGCCTGCTTCAATCCATAAATGGACTTTTGAAGTTTGCACACCTTTCCAGCATTGGTTGGATCAACAAATCCCTCAGGTTGTGTCATATACACATCCTCAGCTAGATTCCCATTTAGGAAAGCTGTTTTGACATCCATCTGTCATATCTCGTGATCGAAATATGCAGCTATAGCTAGAATGATTCGAATAGATTTAAACATCGCTACGGGCGAGAATGTTTCGTCGTAGTCAACTCCTTGAACTTGTTGAAAACCTTTTGCAACAAGTCGAGCTTTATAGATGTGAACATTTCCATCCATGTCTCTCTTCTTCTTATAGATCCATTTGCACTCTATGAGTTTAACACCATCTGGCGGGTCAACCAAGTTCCAAACTTGATTGTCACCCATGGAATCTATTTCGGATCTCATGGCACTTTGCCATTTCTCGGAATCTGGGTCCATCATTGCTTCCGCATATGTCATAGGTTCATCATTGTCTAACAACAATATGTCGCGCTCTCCCGTGATCATGAGATTGAGCTTATCGCCGTGCGACATGCCCTTTCAGACCTTCGTGGTTGTGGTGGTGCTTCTCTTGCCACGGGCATCTCAACTCGTTTAGCTACATTAGCATCACTTGTGAAATCTTGCCCAAGCGGCTCATCTTGAACTTCTTCAAGATACACCTTCTGTCTACATTTCTCTCTTTTAAGACAATCTTTCTCTAAGAAAACACCGTTCCGGGTGACAAACACTTTGCCTTCCGACTGGTTGTAGAAATAATATCCCAAGGTTTCCTTTGGGTATCCCACGAATATGCACTTGTCTGATTTGGGTGTTAATTTATCTGATTGAAGTTTCTTCACATAAACCTCACAACCCCAAATTTTCAGAAAAGACAAACTGAGTCTTACTAGTCCACATCTCATATGGTGTCTTAACTGCGGACTTAGAAGGTACCCTATTTAAAGTGAAAGCTGCGGTTTCTAGAGCATAACCCCAAAATGATAACGGTAGGTCCGACTGGCTCATCATTGATCGGACCATGTCCAACATGGTTCGATTACGTCGCTCGGATACACCATTTCTCTGAGGTGTTCCAGGTGGCGTAAGTTGTGGAACAATTCCGCAACTCTTTAGATGATCGCTAAACTCGTGGCTCAAATACTCACCTCCACGATCAGATCGCAAGGTCTTGATTTTCTTGCCACGTTGATTTTCTACTTCACTTTGAAATTCTTTGAACTTTTCAAAAGTTTCAGACTTGTGTTTCATTAAATAGACATAACCATATCTACTTAAATCATCAGTGAACGTTATGAAGTATTGGTATCCACATCTAGCTGTCGTACTCATTGGTCCTCACACATCCGTATGTATGAGTTCCAGTAAGTCTGAGGCTCTCTCAGGAAAACCTGAGAAAGGCATCTTGGTCATCTTGCCTAGCAAACAAGCTTCACATGTCTCGTAGGATTCAAAATCAAACGAAGTTAAAAGTCCATCGTTATGGAGCTTCTTCATGCGCTTTTCACTAATGTGACCCAAACGACAATGCCATATGTAGGTATGACTCAAATCATTAGGTCGAGACCTTTTAGCACTTATGTTACAGATAGGTGAATCATCAAGATTTAAAACAAATAAGCCATTCACAATGGATGCACAAGCCACAAACATATTATCCTTAGAGATCACACAACCATTGTTTTCACTCGCAAATGAATAACCATCCTTCATGAAACATGAAGGGGATAAAATGTTTCGACTCAAACTAGGAACAAAATAACAATTATTCAACTCCATAATAAATCCTGACGGGAGGTGGAGTTGCATCATCCCGACGGTCAACGCAGCAACTCTTACATTATTGCCCACGCGGAAATCAACTTCTCCTCTTTCACGCTTCTACTTCTTATCATTCCTGATCGAATTGCAAATGTGAGCAACCGATCCGTATCAAATACCCAAGAATTAATAATAGTATCAGTGAGGAAACTATGATCACGATACATGAAGTGTACCGAGTAACTTCCCTTGTTCTTCAAAGAAGCTAGGTACAACTTGCAGTTTCCTTTCCAATGACCAATTTCGTTACAATGAAAACATTCAGCCTTGGCAACTGGACTAGCCTTGGGCGCCTGGTTTGGCATGGGGATCTTATCCTTGGCCTTGCCTTTCTTCTTCCAAGAATTGCCCTTCCTTTTAAAGGTCGGCTTGTTTTGGATCGCCATCACATGACTGCTGCCTGCGCCTTCTTGATGTCACTCTCTGCTGTCTTTAGCATACCACACAGTTCATTCAAGCCCATCTCCGCCCTATGCATATGGTAGTTCGAGATGAAGTTGCCATAGCTAGGCAGAAGAGATGTGAGAATGAAATCAGTGGACAACTCCTTGCCCAGTAGGAAGCCTAGCTTCTCCAACCTCTGAATGTAACCAACCATTTTGATTACATGTGGTCCCTCTTGGCGCTTCAACTTGCACTCCACAAAGGCTTTAGAGACATTGAACCTTTCAGTCCTAGCCTGTGTGGCGAACATATCTTTGAGTGCCACGACCATATCGTGCACATGGACTGACTCAAACAGCATTTGCAAGTCAGGTTCCATACACGCAAGCATAAGGTAGCCCACTTCAAGATTGACATCCCATGCCTTCTTGTAAGCGTTCTTTTCAGCGAGTGTTGCATTTTCATCAAGCTCCTCTGGTAAAGGGGTGTCTAGAACCTCTTCCTTTTTCTCAGCCTTGAGAATAATTCTTAGGTTACGGATCCAATCCGTATAGTTCGTTCCATTCAACTTGTCCTTCTTAAGGATCGTATGCAAAGAAAATTCCTTACTAGGTGCCATCTACAACAAAATAATAAATGCAAAATACTAAGACAAAAAAATCCATGACTGAGTAAAATAAAAGAATTTACTCCCACTAAAATCAATATCCCCACATTGATACTTAGTGATTCAGAATCCACAACTAACAAGTCTACTAGTGAGCTTTTGCGTCACCGCTAGTAAACAAGGTAGATCGGTAAGCAACTCTTTGCTAATCATATCACATATGACTCCTGTTGTTGGGTGACATCTCTATGTCTAGGCTCCCAACCTTTATGCCTCAAAGTCCTTAACCGTTAAGATGACTTTGATAAGCAAACCAACACTTATGCGTGTATGTATCCGATACAAACCCGTCTAGTCAAGGAAAACTAGTGGCACCCTAATTTCATAGACCCACCACTAATTGTACGAGATGTAGGACGGTGGCAAGTGTTGGGAGGGCATATTAACTTAAAATTCCAAAGGGATCGTTCTACTCGTAACATCACACGCAAGAAGTTAACCATTGTCGCATGTAAAAGTAGAACGGTAAGAACGACATTCACACAGTTGTAACACGGTATGGCCTATTGTCACATGGTGATCTCCATCTCCATTGACCTATACATCATGTTGATCTCCATCTCCATGACCTGTGTGTGTCATCCTCCATGTGATGAGTCCTCCAAGAACTATCTAACGCGTGCTAGTAATGAAAGTTACACAATCGCAGACAGATCATCACAAATTGGTACGCAGACCATTACATTAATTTTGACAATACATGTGGCTCCAGCCGTATTGCCGTACGCGTGACACGCAGGTCACGAAAAATTACACACATGCATCACATACACATATAGGCCATACCAATCACAAAACCTGCAAAACAGATTATCGCAATTCCGACGTCCAAACTTAAAACGCCCGAAACTCCATCTTGCAAGCCAAATTTGGACAATCTAATTTCGCCGAGACCAGCAATGCTGGTTGATCACATGTGTAAAATTTTCTGTAGATCAATTTTCGTATAGAAAACATCTCCATCCGAGTTAACCACGAAAAGTTATGGCTGTTTTACCGAACAACATGTTTTCTGATTTTTCCCGGGCCGGTAGCAGATCCAATCTGCCGCCGCCACGCATCCCATGCGCCTGGCACTTGACCTAGCTTCGATTCGACCAATCCAATTGATCTCCTTCTCGTTGTGACTGGATTTACGTGTATCACTTAACTCGATGGCGAATTCGACCGGTAGGAGTAATTCGTTACACGACCATCACCGCAAGAACACGAAACCGATCAAAACTTTGATCTACATCTGCATATCTCCATATGCACACATCCCGAATCTAAAACTTAGCAGCTACGACTGATACCAATCAAGGGATACGGGAGGCTACGCTAGCACAAACAAAATTTTCCCCGCAAAATGAACCGCCGTGCCGAGATCATGGGATTACCACTAGACGCCAGTAGATGCAGCAGTAACCGCCTCAATGTAGACGAACGCGCCGAGGTACTGTGCAAAGCAGCTTGCTCACATCCACCTGGTCCTTCACGTGCGGTTCGTCCTTGTGCTCCAAACGTAGCACCTCCAAGGTATCCACACATACGGGGAAGGAACGCCGATCGTAGATGTACTAGCACCTCACGAACTGGAGGATATAGATGGAGGAGGAGCTGCAGAAATCACTATTCACCCACGGATACTATTCACCATGGGTTGCTGTAGCAAAATAGGTGATTAGGGTTTCCCCTCCCCACCTTTGTATATATAGAGGTCACTAACGAGTCTTTCAACCTTTGCGTCCCATTAAGACTCTAGTACCCTAATGGATCAAATCCATCAAGCCCATTAGTGGATCCAATCCAATTGACTCTAGGGCATATATCCAACACTTCATGACGGCCGGTGAAACTTGCGGCAGGGACGGCACCCCGGCCGGCGGAGACGACTCTTCGCTTGCGGCGCTCAGCGGCGGTTGCGGCGCGGCGGCAGCAGATTGAACTCGGAGGTTGCTTAAAGCCTTAAACATGCTTAGTTGGATTGATCCACACGAGACGGGTTCGAACTGACTTAGCTCAAGAGAAAAAGAGGAACACGGTGATGATCTTGGCCCTGGCCCGAGGTGATGTTGCTCCTGGGTACTCCAAAAGAATGCGGAGGAAAACAGGGCTCCTATCTGGCTACCGGAAGGTGGATAAGAGTTAGAACTTCCAACCCACCAAAGTTCATCTAAATGTAATATTTTCCAACCATCTCACCTCATAACTGTTAAATAAAAAATGTCAAACATTTTTCAAAAATATTACAATATTTTTTCGTCAACATTTTACGTTAGTTTTCATCAACATTTTGCAAAATGTTGCAACATTTTTGGAGCCCTTCTTCTCCCTCTCTAGCACCGGCGGTGGTGGCGGCGGTCGGCACACCGCACGCAGGGCCGACGGTCGGCGAGCCCGACGCCAGCAGCCATGGCGGCAGCAGCACTGCTGAGGGAGGCGCGCCGGGCGGAGGAGGTCAGCATCGGGCGAGGAGGTCGGGAGGGCTGAGCGGGAGCTGGAGCCCAGTGGCGCATGGGATGATGCAGCGGTGGTGCACGGGAGTGAGGAAAGGAGAGAGGTGGGTGGTGGAGAAGATAGGGTTTGGAGTTGATGGGTTTCTATTGGGCTTTTATTGGGTTATAGTTTCTTAAGAAACTATCTTTAGGAAGATATAGGATTCCGGGAAAACGGAGATATAAAAAGAGGAAAACCAAAAGCTATCTGTTATATAGCATAAACTCTTGAAAATAAGAGAAGGAAAAGGTTGGCCACAACTTCAAGATAGTTTCGGACACGATGAATTCAAATAAAATATTTTGATCTTGTGGAAAAAGATTTTGGAACTTCCTAAAAGAAATTGATCGATCCAACTCAAGGGAAAATAAATCTCATGAAAAGGATTGGAAAAATTCTCAGAAGGACTTGGTCAACACTTGAACATATTTTAAATTATTTGCATTCAAGAAATACGATGATGTATTGGCATGAATGCAACACTCAATCATTCTATTTAATTCAGAAAGACACTCGACTGCTTTTCTATACTAAATTTCCTATAAATAAAATAAATGTTGGATAATATTTTAAAATTATGAGAAAATCATTGTTGAATTATTATTTCTAATCACAACCTGAAATTTTTGAAGATGCCTGTATAACATTTGCTCTCTCGTGCTCGATTCCACATCCTATACCTGTAAATCCTACTCTACAATCAGTCATGATCTATGAAGCATGGACACATGCATATACTTATACAGGGGATTTGTGAAATTGGCTATTTCAGCTTCAACTTCAACCTCAAGTGATCAAACTGGAAATATACGAGCAGCAGGAATCACAACAATCCGTTTTAGCACATCAATGAATAGAGAGATGCATTTTTTCAGGGACAATGCAAAGAATGGAGTATAGCCGTCGACGCACAAGTACATCACTACAAGATTCTGAGTCGAGAGTCCTTATCTGACTAAGCAAGCGACAGCATGAGCCCAAGACCTGACATGCGCCTTCATGGCCATGCCTTCTCCGGGGGGCAGCATCCGCGCCTGCAAGCACCAACGACATCCATCGTGGGACCGGCGCGCCCTGGATCTCCCCCAACCACGGCGACTCCCGCAGCAGCGCGTGGTGAAGCGTCCACATCAGCACCCTCAACACTTGATTCCTCACCTCGCTGTCGACATCCTCCAGCCACCCTGCCTCCTCCATCTCCTACCCGACTGCCGCCGCCACCCCGTGCTGGCCCGCACCGCCACTGCAACCACGGCCGACCAACCCCACACGTCGACCTTTGCGCGCCTGGCTCGCCGCTCCGAACGGCTCCGCCTCCCTGGCACCGCTGCGCCGCGACCGATCAGCCCAAGTGCTTGGCTCGACACTCCGGCCGACTCCGCCGCCTCCTCCTTGCGCCTGAACAGCATAGTTATTAGGACCGGACCGGCGGTTCAACGGGTAAAAAACCGAACCAGCACCTCTAGCGGCTCGGTTCGCTTAAAAGATCGTCCCTGCAATCGGATCGGGAAAAACCGACTGAACCGGGCGGTTTTTATGCCGCCTGGTTCTGTGCGAACCGAACGAGTTTTGCATCGTGGCTTGGATTCGCGCTAGCTCAGGCAGATATCTCCCACGTTGGCCCAACAAAGACCCAGCCCAACAACCCTTCCTTTCCACTCAGTTAGGGCCTGTTTGGCAGGGCTCCATGAGCAGCTCCGGCTAGAGCCCTGCCAAACGGTGAAAGCTGCACCAGCTCCAGGTGTGAAGCCGGCGTTGGAGCCCCTCGCGGCTTCCACACACGAGGCGGAGCCACGAAAGTGTGGCTCCATCGGGCTCCGCCTCTTGCTTGACTGCCTTGCCCTCGGGTGGATGCGGTCCGTCGGTGCAGTCTTGCGCATCTTCGGAACGGGCTCCAACGGCCGCCGGGAGGCCGGAGGGGGAAGGAGTGGAGGAGGCCTTCATGGAGGCGAGGAAGCCGCTGGAGCTCCACCATCGCGCTGCCCCGCTGAGGTCCGTCGCCGGCGCTCGAGCCACCCCGCAGATCGGTGAGCGCGGGGACCCAATATCCACGCCCAGATGACCTGCACCACCAAGATCCCGCCGGTGCCGCAGAGGAGGAGGGGGAGAAGGGAAGGGGCCGCGCGGCCCCATGAGTCGCCGACGAAGGAGGGCCCGGCCGGAGAGGGTCGCTGCTCGACGCGCCATCGCGAGTGGAGGCGCCTGCGCGGCGGAGCGGGGCGGAGGCGCGGCGGAGCTGGGCGGATGCAGAGGTGCCGGCGCGGCGGAGCGGGGCGGAGGCGCCGGTGTGCCTCCTTCTCCAGCCGCGGGGTGAATGGAGGAAAAAAGAATAGGAGAGGAGAAAAAGGAGAGGAGGAAAAAAGAAAGGAGAGCAGAAAAAAAAGGAGAGGAGAAAAAAATGTGTAGGCAAGGGCAATTTCGACTTTTGACAATCGCTTTACCAAAATGTTTTTCAAAACGGATTCAACTCCACCAGAGAAGTCACTTCATCAGAGAAGCCGGAGCCGTTTCTAGAGTCGGAGCCCTGTCAAACAGATCCTTGATCTTAATTTGCTCGCACGACGGCGGCGGAGGGTCGCAAAACAGGCGGCGGCGCATACTGATTGGCGAGTTGGCCGGCGAGCGGTGGCGCCAGTCGCTGAAGGCTGTCTCTCCATCAAGTCGGTTCGCCTTGTGGCTTGAAGCTCCCCGATGGGCAGCGGTGGCCTTGGGGCGGTGGGGCCCTCGGGCAGCAGGCTGCTGCGGCTGCGGCCACGGCCAGGCAAGCAGCGGGCAGTGGCGGCGGGCGCAGGGGCGGCAACGAGGGCCAGCATGCAGCGGCCAGCATCGGCCGACGTGCAGGTGCAGCAGGAACAGTTGGCGTCCGGTGGGGCGCTCCACTCCCTTTCACCCACGCATCGAGATTCCAAAAGTAAACACTGAAGACTCAGTTTGTATAGTATTGCTTGCATGTGAATCTTAATAAAATTAAATGGTCAACACGTCCATGAAAAATGGATAGAATGATCGGAATTCAACTTGTCCCTGTACGCTTATTTGTTTCTGGCACTTTGGTTGTGCATTTGTGATTTGTGGTTGGCCTTTCCTGCTACATGGCAATAATTTCTGGAATTTTTTAGACCATTTTTTCTATGATCTTAATGTATCGTTATATATAATGGTGTATATGTACTTTAATTATGGGTGGTATATTGGACCGGTTTAAAGTATTTGTGGCCGGTTCACTTCTCCGGTTCAAAGTTATCGAACCGGCGGTTCAACCGGTTCTTAACGATTGAACCAGTGAACCGAAGGTCTCACTGGTTCGATGACCAGTCCGGTCCTAATAACTATGCCCAACAGCAGCTTCAGCCAGCTCCGCCTCGCTGGCACCACTGCACCCGTTGACGCCGCTTTCTCTCCCTCCTTTTCCTCCACTCTCCGGTGCTCAGAAGCATGGTTTTTTTATGCGACCGAAACCGCAATTTATATCGCGGTAACCGTAAAATCCGCCGCGGCACGGTAGCGGTTTGCAGCGGTTTGAACCGCTAGGGTTTTGAAAAGTTCAAATTAAAAAAAAATCCCCAAAAAATCCTAATAAATCCTTCAAGTTGCGACGATGCTAATGGTGTCAAATTTGTTCAAAAGTTCTTTCATTTATCATTTTTTCGATAATTAGAAGTTAAATCAGAAAAAAAAGAAAAAAAAACCGCCGGCCCATTAAGGCCCATGTCGACCCATCGGCTGTGGGGGCAAAATATCTCTCGTTGGCCACGTAGGGACCAGCAATCCGCCGTTATCCACTATCCTTTCCCCGTCCTCGCGCAGCTCCGCCGCGTAGCGCCCACGCCGCCGAGCAACCGCAACCGCGGTAAGCGCGGTAAGGCGGCTTACCTGCGCCATGCGGATCTACCGCCCGTTGGCGGTTAGCAGCGTAGCGTGATAGCCATGTTCGAGCGATTGTATGAGAGCAACCGGCTTACCGCCCAAATCGAAGGTATGCCCATTTTAGGTACTTTTGGATGTTGATTCGAATGATTCGAGGCAGGATTTAGGTTTGTGTGTAGGAATGATTCTGGTAGAATTGATATAGGTGATTATATGACTTAGGTAGGTTTGATTTAGGTGATTATATGACCTAGGTAGGTACTTTGACTTAGGTGATTATATGACTAGTGTATGGAATATAGATGAGTTAGGTGTATTATGGGACATTGTATTTTAGGGAGGTTTTATTTACGCAGATTTAATTTATGGGATTGATATGTTTTTGTTGTCAATTTTTGTAGAGTGGTAGACAATGTCGCAGACTTGAGATCTTTGTATGGGAACATTGTGACAATCTTTATCCGGATTCGATGCAAGTATTATGTCTGGTGAAAGCGAGGAGGTGGTGCAACTCGATTCAAACAACATTTGGTGGGAGGGTCGTCGGTTGTCCATTGCAGGAGTGTGCCGCCAGAAGTGCAGCAGTATTTTCAGCGTGACTTGGAGAGGGCTAGGAAGCTAACTGCGGACCGGACGCGAGAGAGGATGAGACGGGAGGAGGCAGCGGCAGCGGGAAACAATCCCACTGGTGAATATGATGAGGAGGAAGAGCTGCAGCGTGCCATGAACCAATCGAGGGCGGAGGAAGAGTACCGACAGAGTGTGTCACAGAGAGGAGGTGCATACGAGCACGGAGGGGTAGTCGTGATGGTGGTAGTGGTTCAGCGGGGTTGAATCCCTTGCAGAGGATGCTTAGAAGAGCTGGTTAGCGAAGGGACACTCCTGTGGTGGTGGAAGACTATAACTTGGCTGCAAGTGGGAGAAGAGGAATGACGCAACCAAAGATTGATACAGGCTCCTGGACGCAGAAGGGTAAGAATGCAAGGGAATCTATTGGTAAAGCTTGGTCAAAATTCTTCCATATTACGGGAGTACCTGGGAGACAGGCTGATAATCCTTACTTTGTTAGTGCGGTTAGAGAGACACCGAAGTGGGGTGAGTTTTCTTTCATTGTAACGACACAGAAGTTTTCCTTCACCTTGCGTTTTTGTATCTGTTCTCATGATTTGTATATGGTTGCAGGTGAAGGAATTGCGTCCCCCACTGGACGGGATATTGATGGCAAGTACCTTGATCTGAACGAGAAAGACTTGAAAGATTGGTACGTAAAGTTTCAGAATGACTGGCCCCTCTTTGGCGTGACGTTGATGTGTGATTCTTGGGTGGCGTGGATGAGTGTCATCAATTTTTTGATATATTGCAATGGGGTCACGTGGTTTCACAAGTCTATTGATGCAACTGGAAAAACTCAGGATTCCGACTATCTCAAGACGGTAACCCCTAAACCTGTGCCATTCACAATGCAACATTGAGTATGTTTTCGAGGTTACTAAATGATGTGCATATTTTTCGCAGGAGATTCGGAAGGTGGTGAACGAGATCGGCGCGGAGCATATCGTGCATATAGTCATCGACAACGGCTCCAACTACAAGAAAGCATGCAAGGCAATTGCACGGGAGTTTGAACACATTACTTGGACACCTTGTCTAGCACACACCGTCAATTTGATGTTGAAGGATATCGGTGAAAGGCCAAAACATGCAGGTACGATCACGACATGCAAGCGAATTTCAGCTTGGTTACGCAATCATGGTCAGTTGTTGCTCACGTAGCTCTGTTTAAGTTGCCTCTGGTAGCTTACGCTCTGCCTACGTCATCATATCGGCTGATCTAGCCGATCTGTTCTGTCCCGTATCGGCTACATACCTATTAAAATTTTATCAAAAGACACATCAGCTCTCTAGCTAATTTTCCATTGTCAATCAACAGTCAGATTTGTGCACGCCTCTAGCAGGGAGTCACGTGTGTCGCGCGCGGAGGTGACATCCTATTTTCGCGTCAACATACTTTTGTCACGCCCGGTGGGACTCGAAGATTAAATCCCTATTATTATATCGTCTGGTGAGACACGAAGTCAATATCCACAACGAATCTAGAGTGGCTCGAGGAGTACATCACCATGGACAGTCAATCTGGAATACTGGCGGATATTTTAAGCAATGCCATAAAGGGCGCATTATCTGAGTTTGCACAACAACAAAGGTATGAGAAAACATATTATCAACAGCTGATGACATCGGCTAATACTGCATTTTCTTACGGTCCAATTCAGCAACAAAGCTACGAAGAACCATCATACATATATTCTGGATCGTCAAAAATCACAGCAGCAAGCATGAGTACAACTGGTGAATCGGCTTATGGCGATTATTTAATGCCGCCATGCTTACATCAGGACAACTTATATCAGCCGATGACAGTTCTTCAGACTGCATCAGTTCTCTCTACCTCATTGCCGCTGCCACAAGGGGATTTGTTCAGCGCTCTTGGATACACACCTTTGGTCACTACTCAAATTCAAGGATCAACAGGCTGTCAAGGTGGTGTTCTGGAATCACAGTTTTTTCCCCAAAGTTCACGACAGAGATGGGTTGAATCGGCTCCTCAGCCGATGGCTGTCCAACCACATGTACAAGCTCATCAACTAATGGTTCGGCAAGTAGGATGGCCATTAGTGCAAGAATTACAACAAGCAATTCCTATAGCTCAGCCTCAAAATCTAGAAATTTATCAGCCGCAAGCTATGGATGAACAGTTGATGATTTAGCAGTCAAGGCCAATAGCTCAGCAAGCTTGGCCCGGGGGGCTGCAACCGCGATCGATAGCTCAACAATCTTTGCCTGGGGGCCGCAATTTTCCCAGCTATCGACTCAGCAACATCACATTTATTGGTCGTGAGAATCGGCTTTACGCCAAGAAGCATTGAGTTCACAGCCGATTGCTCATCAACAATATCATCCAATGCCTACTGAATTAGAGGCCTTTATGTCAGCACAACTACAGCTAGAAATAAACCAATCAGTTCAAAAGGAGCTTGTGCAACCAGTGAAAGTTGACAAAGAATTATTCGCAGCTGATTTGGTCAAAGTGATCATGCAAGATCAAGGGGAATATCAACTGGAAGCTGAGAATATTCATTCGCAGTTTTCTCATCAGGAATCGCCGCAGACAGATCATCAGCCCATTGTAGTACCACTGCAACTGGTGACAAACCAGCAGGATCAATTGGTTATTAAGCAAGAAAAGGTTGGACTTAAAGATCATGAGCAGATAACGAAAGCTGATGATCATGAAGCACGAGCCTTGATTGATGAGTTCAAAAATAAAGGGCAGTATGGAGAAAAATATAGCTGCGAAGAAATTCATAAGGATGAGGTCTCATTCAATTGCAAAAATAAAGAAAAGCAAGCTGACAGAGATCTGTGCCCAGATTTTGAGACATTCAGTTCTCGAGTGGCTAATGGATCAAAGATCATGGATCACGAAGTGCAAATAACAGCTAATGATATCAAGGGTGAAGGCCACTACGAAAAAAGTATTATTTCCAGAAAACATCAAGAGGAAGCTCCAGCCAACAAGGGGAAGGAGCCTGAAATTGTCTTGACTGAATGGATAAAGAATAAAAGATCGATTTCATGCACATTGGTCAGAAAAGAAACTGGGAAATATAAGTTCGATATTAATAGAGCTGGTAAGATACAATCGGCTATTTTTGAAGAGCTGATGGGGATCGACATGCTTCCAGCCCCAAGAAGTATAATTGATATCAACGACCATGAAAAGATGCCCGAAGCTATAATCTTTAAAAAGGAGTCCATCGATTACAAGGATGCAGAAGCAGTGCAAGAGACATTTTCTCAAATTATTTATTGCTCACTACCTAAAAATACTACCAAGGAGTGTCGACTGCTTGAAGCTTATTTTCCATGGGAGTCAGGTGGCCTGGGGCAGAAGATTATTGTCGCACATCAGTTGTCTGGAGATTATTTTCCGTGGGATCCAGGTGCATAAAAGTTACGTACATAATTTTATAGCTGATGTCTTTAATCGGCTAGATGACAGGGCATTTAAAGTATGGTTCTATTATACTATCTCAGAAGATTTATTGCTAAAAGCCGGTGAGATATCGGCTATGTGCTATTCAGATGGGCTTGGCGGCTAAGTTAATTTGGATAAAGGCTAATTCATTACGTACAAGTCTATTTGCTACATGCATGCCGCACATATGCAGGGACATGGAACAAATCAATGTAAAAAAAATGACGAGATATATCGGCTCCTTTATTTAAAATATAGCCTATGGAAGTAGAAATTGACCGTTATAAGAGCGACAGAGTCAGCCAAAGGAGCACGACCGTTCTTCGGTGACCTCGCCAAAGGAGTCGCCATCAAGCTCGACGCCGACGATCTTGCCGAACACTTCATCAATGACTACTTCGGCAACGACGACTATAACAACATTGTTAGCAGATGGATCTACACCGACTCGTCATCAAGCAAGCATGTCTACGACAATGCCTAATGCCCTACGCGGACAAGAGGGACATCTCATGTGGCGTGGTTATAGAAAAGCCGATGAGAAGTCTATCGGCTACATGTTATTTAAATGGATTCGAGATGCCACCACAAAGAATACTAGCAAGCAGCAGGTATCTACCTCATAAGTTCATCTGCATAGTTAAAAGAAGTACAGAAGATTTTGGTACAATCCATGAAAGCTCTGGAGAAAGAGGACAATCGGCTGACTGCACGTGCATGAGGAACAACCGACGAGAGAACTTGAGTCAACAGCTACATGCCATTAATTAGTCCTTTGTGCCTTGGTCAGCTATGACTAATGAGAGAAGCGGAGGAAACAGAGGTATCAACACTTGAAGAAATTGGCAGTTGGTTTAAGCTCAGCAGCATCAGTTAATCATGACACAATCATGGACTAGAGTTGATGATTAATTAAATATTGGATGGAAGTAGTTTTGTTCCTAAGAAGCCAGTTGATCTTATTGGCTGACAATTATTTTATTAGTACTCATTTCTACTGGTCAAATACGTCACACACACAAAAAGAAATTAATAGTCTAATCGGCCGACCAATCAGCTATCAGATATATTTCACTCGGCTATCAAGAGGGTCCATCGACTAAACAATGTATTGGTAGCCGATAGAGAGAAAATAAAATTGCAGTTCCGTGCAGCCACATCATGGTCTTTGCTGCCGTAATCTCTTCGGCAAAGTTCTCTCACTTTCTATCAGATACGTGCCCTTAGCAGACACTTATGGGTTGAGAGATTGCACAGCTGATATTTATTGGCTCTATATTACTCTGTATCAGTTCAAGGAAATTTCACAAAGACTAAGACAGCAAAGAGGATGGCTGATGAAGCACGCATCGGAATAATGGCTGATTGAAGCTGATAAGTCTATGATACTGTTTGGAGCTACTGGCGGCAGTACGTACAAATTTTCTATTGCTGGGTACCATGAACAGGCAATTGTCTGAGGCATAGTTTCTGTGCTTTTAAATAAGCATAGATAGATGGAATGATTTATCTGTGAAAAGCTGGTGGTCTTCTCACGGCGCTGGTGATAATCGGCTAATGGATGCAGCCGATGGTCTTCACTAACCAACAAGAACTCAAGATCACGAGACGACATTACTTTTGCCATTGCGAAGTTGCCAGAACAGAGGCACTCGCTATACAAAGAATTCACTCAATTTGGAGTGTATGATGGTTTATCGGCTGAGTTATAAGTATATCAGTCAATTAAAGCTAAGCATCAGCTAATATTACCATGAGAACTGTATGAAGGCAGCAAGTTGGTTGAGCTGATAGATATATACTGTCGGCTAGAATAAAAAAGGGGCTTGGAGCATAGTCACCGATGGCCATGATTTTAATAGCAATAATTATTTCTCTAATGGAGCAGATGACTTGAGCCAAGCTGAATCTGATTGTTGATCAACGGAAAGAGCAACGTGCCCCAGGGAACCTAGAATATCTCAGAATATCGATTATTCTGTGAAGGCTCTGTTGGTGACTATACAGGAAAGCTAATGCAGAGGAGTAATGTACTTGAAGATTGCTGGCATACGTGGATACACTTTTCTCATCGACCAAGTGAAGAAGAGAATCGATCAGCCACTACAGGGATAAGACAAGCTTAGCCTATGGCAATATATTTTTCAGCCAGGAGTCCACCTATATATATCTACGTTTCTTGGCCAATGACAATAAAAGGCTATATGCCGACCAAGCTCAATACTCATGGGAATTGGCAACATCATGAAGATGACGACAAAGTGGTACAATATGGACAATGCATATCCTTTCAACAAATGCAACAGGACTATCGGTGGAGTCCATTTACAATAATCGGCTGGATAAATGCAATAGGACTGTGTGCAACTTTGGGATCTGAAGTAAAATGGGTCGGTTCGATATTTCCTGGAAATGTGTCGTGAAGTCATCAAGCGGAAAGAATCTCCACTCTATCGGCTATGAGTCTTTATAGTTTAAAGCTAGTGGCTTTTGATTAATTATGAGTGAGCTCTGCCTTCAACTCTTTCGTTCTATACAGTTGGCAGCCGATAGAAGTAATAAGGAAGGACACAACTAGCCGCTAGAAGAGTCAGACCAGTGGTCAATCGGCTACAAAGGACTGTAAAATCTTGCGCCTATCTTGGAGGATTGACGACACTCACAACCGGCAGCGAGCCGCCGCAAGTTGCTACATGTAAAAATGATGCCGCAAAGAACACAATAACCTTGGTCTCGGCAGATCATCGCTCGGCAGATCATCGCTCGACATCTACATATCAACAGCGACCGAACCGACGTACTGGTACTTCAGAGAATGGATAAGGAAATAAATATACACAATCAATTTGATCAGAGGAAGCAGTGCAACCAGTGGGAATTAATTTTGGACACATCCAAGTATATACGCCAGGGCTGCTGGTTGTATTTTGAATTCTAAAGGGATCCAAATATCGGCTTGTGGAAACATATATAAGAAGAGCCGATAGAGATGGTGTAGCAAAAGCAATTGCTGCTATTAATTACATACAAATATGTACGCCACGGATAAGAGAACGCTCGATCGGATAGCCGATGGTTAAGGTCGATGAAAGAATCTGGTCTGCGATCAAATCGGCTGCTGCAGAGACAGAATGTCCTGCGCTGCAAGATGGAGGTTCAGCACCTACACCCGGCAGCGACACCGCCACAAGTTGATATGGGTTAAGAATGGTAGGACGGCAACCCCGATGACCAAACAACAGCGCTGCATTACCACCGAAGCAACATCACGGACAACAAGATGGCGCGCGAAGAGGATGGCACAAAATTGTTGGTTGAGCGTGTGCCAAGAAAGATGATGTTGACACCATATTGATCAGCCGGGGCAACATGATGCAGCCGTAATGGTACTGTACCATCGTGCAATATGGAAGCCTGCTTGCGAGTAGCTACAAGATCATGATTCTCGGCAAGTCAGCCCACAAGCCAGAAAAACAACGAATGGAAGATGATTTTCCTCGGCGGACATGTCATACTTGGCATTGGATCCACACTACTTCTAATCATTGAAATACTGAAGAGTGCCGTAGAAACTGGAGTCCAAGACCGCGAAGGGCGTCCCAGAGGGTACTGATGGTAGGGTCATCATGAAAGCAAAGTCTAATTGAGAGGGCAGAAGCAGCAGGTTCCATTGCCCCTAATCCTACTATATCATTGATTTTGGGATATAATCGGCTACCGATGAAATAAAGGAGCTAATGGGAGTTGCGTGTCTGAGTAAGCAAAGAGGAGACATGCCCTAGATGATCATCACTGCAAGGCCAAGGTCCTCCGAAAATAAGATGAGCATACAGCCGATTGAACTCTATAGCCATCGGCCCATATAACAGCCGATATGTACTTATCGGCTCCGAACTCTTGGATTATCAATGAGAATCTTATGGACTATTGATCAGTTGATGAAGCTTCTCCACCTCGACTAACTACTTGACCATCGATTCATGCGGGCCGGTTGATTAGTCGATGAAGTCTACAACTTCAAGCGCATGATTAAAGGATTGAAGGTCTTCAATCAATTCATCAACGGCAAATCATTATACCATGATGACTGCCAATATTGTGGATGATTCAAGATATCTGCCTCCACATTGATGTCAGGTCACCAAAACGTTAGCAAGCGAAGGGGCCAATGTTCTAATTACAGAAAGCAGTCATCAAGGTAATAGGCCAAAGAGCCTGAGAACCCTTTTCACAGTTAAAGCGTAGCAGTAGTACATTGTCAAGGGTGGAACTCAGCATGTTGTCCATGAAGTTATCAACTTGGCGGAATGGTTAAGAAACTGTCAGCACAAAGCGTGAAAGAAGCCCACGAGCAAACTTTTCATATCTATCAGAAAATATGATAACTGATCAAGAGCAGAGTTATCTTAATTTTTCACATTGGCCAAGATATTGCGACAAGTATCGGCTATGAAAGGAATAGAGTAGCAGAAGAGCTTGATTGAAAACAAGGATAGTACCATGGAAAAGATTGAGGTATTAAATCCATGGAGCAGTTTGTATCGATCAGAAGATGGAGGTTCTGGATTTGTAGAATTTCGAAGCATGAATCCTTCATACTCCGAAACTGAGGGGGCTTATGTTGACACCGGATTTTGACCAAATCTAGAGTCAAATGATGTTGGCTTGGTAATCAGCAGAGAAAGGGCAGAATAGAGGAGAATCGGCAAGGGCGCTTGGCAAAACAAGAGAAAGTGAGAATAATAATGGAAGTGTGTATGCAGGGGTCATAGAAGATATTTCGTGTGCATGCATACAGGAGAGCGGCACGTTTCTCTTTTACCATAACATGTCACCAAGCCTCAGCCAATAGCAGTTGAAGCCAATGATGCAGCCGATTTTTGACTAGCAGTCGGAGTGGCCGATGGAGCCGGAGCACGCAAGTATATGAAGTCACGTGATAGCCTGGTCTTCATTTACTAATATAGTTAGCACTCTGGTCGGATTATTTAAAAGAAAGGAAGAGTAATCAGCAGGAGCACTAGAACGATCGGCAGGGGAGGACATGCGACCATCAGCTATGGGCTTACATCCGCAGGAGTCGTTGATACTAGAAAATAAACATACATAACGATCGGCCGCTGCAACATACAGAGACACAATCGGAGCAAGGAAAGGCAATAAAGAAAGAAGACAAGGAAGGAATAGTCCGTGCAAGCATTTACCATGATTAAGTTGTGTCTGGATTATTAAAAGAAGAAGATCAGACACAACTATGTGGTTGTATTCGGCATGTTAGGAATAAATAATGTTTCCTAATCTAAATGCTTTGGCCGAATCACGTCTAAGGAAAAGGGAGAAGCGACCAGAGGAGTCCGGACTTGAGAAAGCTACACGTGATCAACAAGAATAAAGAAGGAAAATATGTGGATGCTAAAGCCAAGAGAGAAGTCTAAGTCATCGCGTACCTGGATGTTGTGTTCGATGGCGGGATGGAGCACAGCTTAATTAGAAAGGACTCTACAATGAAAAGGAATTAGAGTCCATGTATCTTAGTATTTCCTTCTAGTTTGGAGATATTATTAGGCAAGTTTGAGTACGGCGCACCTACAAGTCATTAGTCCAGGGTATAAATATGTACCCCCGGTCATTGTAATGTTTTATCACACGATCAATATCAAAACCGCCTCCGGGCAAACCCTTTTACCAATTCTTGCATCTACTTTACTGCATCTACTTTTCGGCGACTTCGCCTTCGTACCTTTTCTTTTTTCACGAGTTCTCACAAACTCGCCGGGCTGCATCGCTTCGATCTCCGGCTTGCTGGTGAGTTCCGCTTTACCAAGTAATATCTAGGCTTTAACCTCCGGGCGTATCGCTGTGGTTTCGTCTAGATTTATTCACCAGTTATCGTTATCAGCTAGATTAGCAAGTTTTATCTTAATTCTTGTTGCTTTAGCTTTTATCACAATTATCCAGCTTGAGACTGTTTCCTGTCGACTTTATCGCATTATTATTATTATTTTAATTATCATATAGCCGGCTAGATCTGTTTCAAGTGTTGCTCGCGTAGCTCTGTTTAAGTTGCCTCTGGTAGATTACGCCCGCTCACGCCATCATATCGGCTGATCTAGCCGATCCGCTCGCCCGTGATCGACTACATAGCTGTTACAATTTTATCAAAAGACACATCAGCTCTCTAGCCGATTTTCCATTGTCAATCAACAAGTCGATTAGGCACGCCTCGTAATGCATCGGGAGTCACGTGTGTCGCGCGCGGAGGTGACGTCCTATTTTCACGTCAACACCGGGCAGGCGAATACTCAAGATTAGTAATAGTAAGACCCCGCACCGTCTCATTAAGGCTATGCTTACCGGTCCCATTCCCGACAAGTGCTTAGTACGTTCAAAAGCTTAGCCCACGAAAGCCACTGGACCGGAGCCCAAATTCCATGCTCTTACCACATGAGCAATTCATTTATAAAGATCTTATGATTCCAACATAAGAACATATTCTCGCGAGTGACGAACATCACTCGACTTTTACCAGGTCCTATAGCATAGCAGCTATCGCCCTAGCATACTAGTAAAAGAGCATAGGTACCTAGGGATCATGCATCTAGGGTTTCAATTCAACTCCTGAAACATAAATGCACAAACATAGCAAAGGTAGTTGCATAATTTTTAAAAAGAAGGGTTAATGATTCGGGGCTTGCCTTCGTCGGCAAGGTTGACCTTGGGCCGTTCTGGACTTTGGTCCAGGTCCTGAGCTACGTCCACGCATCTTGTAGCTCACCGTCGCCGCCCTCCTCCTCCTTCCCAAGACGAGCGTATAGCTACCATCGGGAAGATCTACACGAGGATGCATATGCAAGATTTAATTGGCGGTTTTAAGTTAATTAATTACAAAACAACACATGACAACCATGGAGTGCATGATTGACCACATTCACCTAGATAAGAACATATTAAACCTATTTTTCTTATCGATCACATGGTAGTGTTGGAAAAAATTAATTACTTAAATTAATGGTGACTGTGTACATATTTATGCAAATAAATTAAATTAACTTCATAAAAACAGAAAGGAGGTGATTCTAATCTCCTTAGTACTAGTAGAAGCCACTGAACAAAAATACACAAGTATTTGTGCTACAAATTAAATATACTAAAAATGACAAAATCTAGCTACCAAAACAAGATAAATGCATATAAAAATAAATAAACAACTTATGGATCCAAATTTTCCTCCTCATCATCCCTGACTTAAAACAAGGCTAGGAAATCAACAAACATATCAAGAACTACTTTAGATCTTGAACTAGGCATTTATATTTAAATCTAAGCATAATTCAGGAATAAATATTTATAACAGTCCTAAAATCATGGTAAATTCACAAAAGGTGAACAGCGGCATTTTATGACCATAGCCATAAGTTGAGCACCAAAATCTATTTATATTTAGCTACAAACATCATTAAGGCAGATATAGCATAAATACAAAATAAATAATATTAAAAGATCTACTTAGTAACTTTGTGCAAATTTTGGTGCAGAGCCTACACATTGCATCTATAACAACATAACCAAAGTTCAGCTCCATGTCTTATCTATATTTTGAACTACATCAAAAGTAGGTCAAACTGAGTTTGAATTTTAATTCAAAAACTACCAGTCAAAAGTATGGTTATGCTTTGCAAAAGTTGTCGATCTAGTCACAAGGAAACCAAAATAATTGTTTTAGCATTTTTCTGATTTTCCTGTGATTTTCTACGCATTTTCTAAGATCTGGTCAAAATACTCCAAAGGTTAAAGAATTTTTTGCGGAAAGGCCCTCGGCTAAAGTTTCCCTTTCACAAATATGCTCTCGGTTTACGTAAAACTCCCTGGAAAGAAAAGGGGGTTTGCAATTGGGTCCTTGGCCATGGCCGGCGGCGGTTCGACCGAAATTCCGGCGATTCCAGCGGTGCCCTCGGTCGGGGAAGAGGTCTGAGGGGAGGAGGAGCTCACCACGGCTCGGTTTGGGCCGGAGTTGGGGTCGGGTATGCCGGCAGTGAGCTGGGGTGGTGGAGACAAGCGGCGGCGCCAGGAGAGCGGCGAGACAAGCGGCGGCGGCAGGAGCGTTGCCCGCCAGGCCACCGAAATGATAAGGGGCGGCGCGGACGGCTCCAGTAGGTTCTAGGGGGTGTGCCAGGGGCGTTGAGAGGCGGCAGAGATGAACGGAGGGTGACGCCACCGCGACGGGCGCTTAATCGTTGCTGGCTAAGCTCGCACGCGAGAGGAGAGGGAGGCGGCTCTTTATAGCCGAGGGAGTGAGAGAGGGCTCCTGTGCTCACGTGAAGGCAAAGGAGGCGAGGTGGGGGACCCGACCGCGCGAGGGCGCACGGAGACAGCAGCGGGCGGCGGCAGGGCACGGCCGAAGAGCGCCAGCCACGATCCCGAGGGTGCGGCGCGGGTGTGGGGACGGGCGCGGTGCGTGTTTCGCCGACCGGGCGGCGGTCGGGAGGGCCCGGACGACGAGGCAGGCAGGCGTAGTGCGTGGCGGCGCTGGTGCGCAGTGGAGCGCCGGACGCGACGCGGCGCGACGTCACCGGTTCGCATTCCATTTACCCATGTTTGACCGGCCAAAACTCAAAATGTTCAAACTAAGCTCTAAAAACTTTGAATAGCAAAGTTGTAGAGTAACTATAGGAGAACACTTTTTGCAAAGGCCGACCTAGGTTTTGATCAACAGTTTGAGCATAAACTTCTGGCAAAGTTGGTGTTTTTCTCGGCTCGGTCAAAATGTAAAGGTGGCTGTTGACGTTTTGCACATCTTCCACTCAAAATCTCAAATGCCGTCAATTATGAAAAGTGTGTCCCTCAAATAAGTGAACAACTTTTGTATTAGACGATTTTGAAGTGTTTAAGTGAAATTTGGAGAACGCGACGAAAGTTCTAGAAAAGGTTCATGGGCACTAGGGTTTGAATAGGGTTTTAGGGGTTTGACCAAAAGTCAACTTGTGTGATTAGGCACTAATGATCATGTGGACTAGGGTTTTGAGGTGTTGGCCAAAGGTTGACCCAAGTTGACCAAAGCCAAGATGTTTGACTAGGGTTTTGATCGCTAATGAGTGTTGACTTGGTCAAAGGAGGTGGTTAGCACTAATTAAGAACCTGGGGCGTCACAAGATCTCCCTGTTCGAGTATGATGGCGGGCAGTGGAAGATGGGGCTCCTGGTCAAGGGCATCAAGATTGTGCAAAAAGAGTAAGGAGTGATCACTATATAGGTAAGACCCACTACAAGTCATGGATAGATTTTTCTCAACATGCAAGCATTCCACGTCACCATCCACTATACGACATGTCACAATCCACTATACACCATGTTACCATCCACTAGATCATATATTTATGTCTTCAATCGATTTTATGTGGTTAATATCACGCCTTTGTGAGTAGCATGCTACAATCCTGTAGTAGAGAAAAAAATGTAGGATCAATAATTTAGAATGGTTCTCTCTCAATAATTATCATGTTTTCCATGTATAATGTTGTTCACAAAAGAATGTTGTCATGAAATCACTTTGGTGTTCCTATTTTCACATTGCACCTTAAAATTTTGTGTAAGAAATTTCCGCAGCATCGCGCGGGGTATCACCTAGGTCACATTTGTTTGAGGGTGATCAAGCTTTTACATGGAATAATAATGTGTGCGACAGACCATACACATTTTTAATAAATCCAGTATTTATATATTAAAATCAACAAGTACAATTCATATGATAGTGTTGACGCTTTAATGTTTTTATCTTGTCAACACACAAGTGCGGTAGATCGTGCGGTCGTCGAAACTCTCATCGCGGAAGCACCTCTGCATTTCTGTTAGACCGGTCTGGTTGACCATTCAAGGCACCATGAAAACATACGTTCACCACCCCAGGAGGGATCCCGTTAGGATAGCGAGCTAGGGTCTTGTTTGTTTCAGCTTATTAGAGAATCGATTGTGGATTTTCTGGTAATCTGATGTCGAGAGAATTATCTGCCGTCTGGATAGTTGGGTTGTTCTGATGCTGGCAGATCACTTACAACATCCTCAACTGCTGTAGAGATGAGGAGGAAAGCAAGGAGGCTGAAAAAACTATAATTTATTGACAAAAAGTAAAGTTTTGTTTGATTGAGTGATAGACCTCAATTGGTCATGTTCTCTATTTATTTATAGAGAGGTGAGATTTTGCCCCAAGAAATTCATTTATAAGACTAAATATATAAAGATGCTCCTTGGTTCTTTTTGCTTCATAAGTTCTCAAGCAGTGGCGGAGCTAGGAATGGACCCAAGGGGGGCCATTTTACATAGGATGGTTTGCGAGTGGGGATTAGCCGCGGTGAGCGGCGGAGGCCACCAGGCCGGCGAGGTGAGGGGTTGAGGTCATCCTAAGTGGGAGTTTTCTCGGTATTATTAATAGAATGATGTCGTCATTTTTAAATTTTATAATTGACAGTGTATTAATAAAGAGAGATGTGAAATGAGTTTATGATGGTGAAATCATGTGTGCACAGTTCATATACAATTTAATTGTCTTATATATAATTTAGAAAACAACAATAGATGAAACTACGCATTGAGAGGAGGTGTTCCATCCTAATTTCAACTGTTTTCGAATGATGTGTCACTCTAGGTAATCGTGTTCATAAACTTTCACTAAAACCTCCTCCAATGGTTGAGAGAACTACTAGCTCATAGAAAGGACCACCTCGTAATGTGTCATGTGAGATGAGATTACATAAAAATTGTACGAGATAGAAGAGCTAGCATAAACTGTTCATCAACTAAAAAATGATATCAGATGGTTTAGAGAGAAAGCTTAAGAATGGCCTAATGAGCACAAGCAGCCGAGGTGCCGAGCAGGAAGATGCGCCATCTGGTGATTGATTTGTTGAAAGTTTTTTAATACGGTGTAGACAATATAACAAAGCGACGCCCCAGGGAAAATGCATGCATGCGCTGCAAAGTTGCATGTAAAATTACTCATGGAGTAAAGCAGTTATCATGCGCTGGTTGCTTGTTATTAGTGCGCTCCTACATGCGCTGAGAAAACCGATTGGAAGAATATGGGAGCTATTTTGTTTGGACCAAGGGGGCCACGGCCCACCTTGGCCAACACTCACTCCGCCTGTGTTCTCAAGTGCATTGAAGACAAATCCATACTCAAATCTTCCAACTATGTACAATCCGATAACGAGAACTTCACCTATGCCTCGGGATCATCCCTTTTCCACTTGCATCCACCTATCTATGTATGTGTGTGTTTCATCCCTCTCTTTTTCCAATATTTATTTTTCATGGTCTTTTTGACGAGTCTCGGTAATTCCAGTAGATCTCTCTTAGTTTGACAATATTTCGGATGTATGTTTTGCTACGATTGTTTTGACCTACCAAGCTCCACATAAGCCATCCACTATCAGATATGAGTAGAATAGGTTGAAAATAATCTAGTATATAGGCTTGAGTGACTTGATGAGATGAGAGTTGCATGAGCTTTTGCAAGAGAATTTCACTTATGTTGGATATGCATCTTTTTGAAAATTCTTAGATGGAACAAGGTAACGGTTTGAAGTTCACTTAAGTTTGAGAGCATTGTATTTATTTCTTAATTGTGACTTGTTTTATATTGTTAGTCTATCTTCCATAATGAAAAAGAAGCCGGTCATAGCTTGAACTTCAAAACTAAATTCTTGATAAGGAGAGCAATATGTCTTGTCATGGATGACTAAGTGTAGAGATGACATTGGAAGGCAACATTTATTTCCCTTTAAGCAAGGATCATTTACTCGAGGACGAGTAAGGTGTAAGCATGGGGAGATTGTTGACGCTCATTTATGACGCCCCTAGAACACTTGTTACATAAAGGTTTCAGATTTAATTTAGAACTAACCTGCCACTAGGCACCTTTATCATATAACAAGTTCACATAGCATGTGTTTTTGAGTATTTGTGTTTACGCAGGTTTTTGGCATATAATAAGCACTCTTGGGCGAAGTTCATAAGGCATGCTTAGAGAGGATAAAGAAGCCCGAAGCAAGTGCAACTCCAAGATAAACATGACTCCAAAAGCTCCAAAGCTCGTCTTGAGTTTTGGAGATTTGCCCACGAAATCAACTCAACCTGAGAGATATTCGCGCAGGCTAGAACAGCATGATATTTCGATGCAGATTCGAAGACTTAAACGGCCTCTAATGGTAAAATGTTGAATACCAAAGTTGTAGGCCTTGTTGAGAGCTTTGATTTGAACATATAGAAACCCTAATTCGGATCAAGAAGCTAGGAGATATGGCCCACGAAATACCTGATGCGCAGACAAGTTCAAAATCAGACAGATTATCTTCCAAGGCCATTTTGGGATCTTATCTTCATTTCTAAGAAAAGCAATGAATACCAAAGTTGGAGATAATTTCGTGCCACGCAATCTAGACACCGAACTTGCATTATTTGGAGTCCGGACGTGGGAGATATGATGTCTGCAAAGAAGGGTTGCATAATAGGAAAATCTGGACGAGGCTGGTTTTATGAAAACCAAATTTCTTTCACTCCCAAGTAAGATTTCGTGCAAGGCAAGGTGGAGCACGCCCCAAGGCTCCCTAAGAGCAACTCCAACAGCTTACGTATAATTCTAGCTAAATTTAGAGTTTTAGAAGGACTTTAAAAATCAGTGTTTTCCTAAACGGAATTAAACTTCGTTTAAAAGGCATCTAAACACTAAACGGGTGACCATCATCTATGTCATTTAGCTCTTTTAAACACCGTTTATCCCATTTAAATGCCATTTAGCTCTGTTTAAACAACCGTTTAAACAGATTAAACACTAAACAATGGTCGACCGACCGCTCACGCTACTGCCTAGGAAAACACTGTAAAAAATACAAAACTTCATAAATGATGAGGTAAACCAATAGTCTCTTCAAATTTTGGGCTAACCCATGTCCAAATCCCCCATCGCAGTGGCTGAGTGGCCCCACCTGTCAGCTGAAAATGGGCCCCATTTGTTATACTCTATCTTTTATCTTCTTCCCGGCTCCTCATTCCCTTCACGCATCGCCTGTGCGGAGCCGAGGGAGGATCTCACCCGACCGGAGGCAAGGCCCAGTCGGCGCTCGGCGGAGCGAATCCTCGCCATGAGGATGCCATTTATGCGTTTCAATCGTTCCATTGACATCTTCTTTTGCCATTTATGTTCGCTCATCTGCCTCCACAATCTCCAGTGCTCCACGGCTCAACCCCACGACAAATGGCAATGGCAACCCCGGGTAGGCCTATTAGTGGCCCGACGTCACCCCGGAAGCAAATACGATTTTATTTGTAAACTCACAGCCGGCGGCGCGGCCCTATCCCAGGAGCAGCTCACCTGCCCAGCGTCGTGGCCTCGCGGAGGAGCTCGACCTCGCGACCCTGATCAACGACACAGCCCCGCGGGAGGAGGTCGACCTCACGGGCCCGACCGACGGCGCGACCCCGCAGAGGAGCTCAACCTCACGGCCCCGACCGGTGGCGCAAGCCCGCGGAGGAGCTCAGGCGCAGACAGGGGAGTGCACCGAGTATGGCCACCTTTGGCGTCCCCTCGATTTGCGCGGGATTAGTGAGATTGCGAGGCGGATGGACTCGTCAAAGTTCGCGAGCGGACAGGACAAAATTGCGAGCGATATGGCGAGGGAAGATTTTATCGAGGCTGTTGGAATGAGTTTTTGCTGGGGTTTTCTATTTTTTACAGATGGAAATTGATTTAGAGAGGCCCTTGGAGTTGCTCTAGGGGTATAAATACAACCCCTAGGCGTCCAAGGGGAGGTCCATTCAGATCTAACGAATCCATTAACCAGACACCGCCACCACAAGATGATAGATAGAGTTTAGATGAGTTCATCGCAAGAATCAACGCCGGCAGAGGGAAGGAAGCAAGAGGAGGACTCCAAGCCATCGGCCTTGGGGTGTTCCCAAGCTTCATCGTCGTCATCTTCATCGACGACGTTTTCTGGAGTCTCCATCACCCCTATGTGCTTCAATCTATGTAAGATGATGGGGTAATGCCTCCGTTCACCCCTAGGGTTAGATGGGTCCTTGATATGTAATCACTACATGAACTTTATGCTTATCAATGCTTCATGGTCTATGTCTTTGCAATGCTTTATTTACATATGTGTGCGCAACATATGGTCTTAGTAGCGTTTGTGATATTTGTGGTGATTAACCTAACTCTATAGATGCTTAGATATAGATGCGTTAGTGAAGTGATTGATTACCATGCATAGTGACAGTATGTATAAGGGAATGGCCTAGCAACTGCATAACCGTTGTGAAGTTATAACGAAGGCAACAACACTTTCATGTAGTAGATGCATTCATGTGAACCTAGACCCTAGGTAGGGAACACTCATCTATCTTAATCTCTCACTTGTATCAACCTTTGCTACTTAGCTTAATCTTAGATTAACCTAGTTTAGTTTTTCTCTCTACACAACCACATTACTTTATTAGTACGATTAGTACAAGGTAAAAGCCAACATCCCACTTGTTCCACAGATTGATAAACTTTGGGGGAGTACTCAACTCCAACAGTTTGCTATCTTAGCTTGTGTTGATGGTTGAAACACGTGTCGAGTTTCGATCCGCAAGCGTACAGACCACCTATAGCCTTTTTCACCACGGGGTGACCCCCAAGGTTCTTGTCAATCCGCGGAGCAAGGGGATTACTAGCGCTTAACCAAGTACTAATCTAGTTGATTGGAAAGCCTTTGAAAGAGGTATTAATCTAAAGTAAAGACAATCTAACCTATGTTAATCTAAGATTGAATCTAAGGTTAAACTAGATGGCAAAGGGTGGATACAAGAGAGAGATTAAGGTAGATAAGCGTTCTCTCCCTAGGGTCTAGGATCTCATGAACATGCATCTACCACAAGAAAGGGGTGTTGCCTTCACTAGCTTCATGGCGGTTATGCGGCCGGTAAGCCTTTTCCCAAATCGATCATTACCACGCAAGGTAATCAATCACTTTCACGATAACCCCTAAGCATCCATAGGGTTAAGCTAATTACCACAATTACCACAAACCCTACTAAGACCACATGTTGCGCAAACATATGTAAACAAAGCATTCACAAAGACATAGACCATAAAGCATCGATAGGCATAAGATTCATGTATAGATTACATATCATGCATCCATCTAACCCTAGGGACGAACGGAGGCATTACCCCATCATCTTACACGGATTGAAGCACATAGGGGTGATGGAGACTCTGGAGAACGTCATCAATGAAGATGACAGTGATGAAGCTTGGGAACACCCCTAGGCCAGCGACTTGGAGTCCTCCTCTTGCTTCTTTCCCTTCGCCGGCGTTGATCCTTGTGACGAGCTCATCCAACTCTCTCTCTCATCTTGCGGCGGCGGCTTTCTGGTGAATGGCGGCGGTAGAATGATTGGGTCTGAATGGTCACCCCCCCATGGGCACCTAGGGGGTTGTATTTATGCCTTTGGGGAGTCTTGGGGCGTGCTCCACCTTGCCTTGCACGAGATCTTCCTTGGGAAAGAAGCGAACTTGGTTTCCATAAACTTAGCCTCGTCCAGATTTTCCTGATTCGCAGCCCTTCCTTTCCAGCACCATATCTCCCACGTCCGGACTCCAAATAATGCAAATTCGGTGTCCAGGTTGTGTGCCACGAAATTATCTTCAACTTTGGTATTTATTGCTTTCCTTGGAAACGAAGATAAGATCCCCAAAACAGCCTCGGAAGATAATCTGTCTGATTTTGGACTTGTCTGCGCAGCTGGCATTTCGGGGGCCATATCTCCTAGCTCCTTAACCCGAATTGGGCCTTCCACATGTCCAAATCGAATCTATCGTCGAGGCCCACAACTTTGGTAGTTAAACTTTTGCCATCAGAGGCCGTTTAAGTCTCCGAATCTGCACCGAAAGATCATGTTGTTCTGGGCTGCGAGAATATCACTCGGGCTGAATTGATCTCGTTGGTAAACCTCATAGTCCCCGGAGTTTTACTTGTTGATGCTTCGGTCCTTGGTCCATTTGGAGTCATGTTCATCACGTGTCTTGACTTGTGTCAGGTTTCATGATCTTCTCCTAAAGTGCTTGATGAACTTATCCGAAAGTCTCCTCTTTAACGTTGATTTCCTGCGTAAACAATAAACTCCAAAAACCACATGCAAGTGTGAACTTGTTACATCATTAGTATGCCTAGTGGTGAGTTAGTCATAATTCAAAGCTCAAACCAAAGTGTAACAAGTGATGTTTGTTGACGGAAATCAATCGTCAACATACCCCCATGCTTAAACCTTGCTTGTCCTTGAGTAAGTAATCCTTGCTTAAAAGGGAAATCAGCGTTGCCTTCCAATGTTGTCCCCGTACTTAGTCATTCATGACGAGGCAAATTGCTCTCTCTTAAGAATTTAGTTTTAAAGTTTAAGTTGTGACCGGCTTCTTTTTCATTATGGAAGATAGACTAACAATAAAGAACAAGCCACATTTAATAAACACGATGCTCTCAAACTTAAGTGAACTTCAAGCCATTACCTTGTTCCATGGAAGAATTTTCAAAAAGATGCATATCCAACATAAGTGAAAATCTCTTGCAAAAGCTCATGGAAACACTCATCTCATCAAGTCACTCAAGACTATACTAGATTATTTTCAACCTATTCTACTCATATGTGATAGTGGAAGGCTTATGTGGAGCTTGGAAGGTTAAAAATAATCCTAGCAAAACATACATCCGAAATATTGTCAAATTAGAGAGATCTACTGGAATTACCAAACTCGTCAAAAGGCCATGGAAAATAAATGTTGGAGAGGATGAAACACACACATTTAGATAGGTGGACATGTGCAAGTGGCAAATGGATGATCCGAGGCACAAGTGAAGTCCTCGTTATCGGATTGCACATGGTTGAAAAATTTGAGTATGGATTTGTCTTCAAGGCACTTGAGAACTTATGAAGCAAAAAGAACTGAGGAGCAACTTTATTATTTTTTTACTTTTATTTTATTCTCATTTTTTTCTCTTTCTGTTTTTCTTCTTCCTTTTTTTCCTTCCTTTTCTTTTCTTCTCATCATATTTTTCATTTTCATTTTCTTTTGCTCCTCAGAACTTTTGCAACATAATACTTACATAGCATTTGTCAGAGATGATGTGATGACTCCTCCCCCATGCTTGAACGATGCTCGTCCTCGAGCATAAAAGAGGGGGGAAATGACTGCTAAGGTAAACATAAATTCCATAATCTTGCAGAATATCTGAATCTCCATCAAGAATTTTATTCCATACTCAAATTGGGTTGTGGACAAGGAGGTGATCACAAAAAGATGTTTTTGGTTTAGGGTGGATGCCCAACGAGGTTTGTGAAATTTTCGATGTGAAAACCCACAATGCATGGACAAAGAGGCTAGCATGAAAAGTTACACAAAGGAATGACCAACTTCTTAGTCTCGAACCATAGAAATCAATCCTAATCCAACTCATCAAAACATATGTTTGCAATCTATGAGTTTTGTTATCATAGAACATATATGTATATGGCTTTGGTAGGTAGAACTTTGCAAGAGCATCACAAAAATGTAGATAGCATAAAACTTAAGTTTTCATAAAAACAACAAGTTATCCGGCTATCAATAAACTTAAATCAAAGAGCAAAGATATATATGTGGGTCTAGAGTATAGTCATTTCACCTCCACAAATAAAAGAGCCGGTATTTAAATTAATTTCAGATCATGTTATAGAGAGCAATTAGCCAAGACATGTATAACTTCATGTAGGTAAAACAAAGCGGCAACTTTCATCATTTTTCCATAAGCAAAGGCAATATAAAACATAGAGGTGAACACATGGTCATGGCTATTTATTGAAAATAAAAAGAAACCTAGGTTGTCCTCCTAGTAGCCATGTCATTGTCAAAGGGAAAAACAAAAGTTGCACCTAAGGTTGAAGGCATACTTACAAGTATTTATTTTCGGAAAAGAGAAGGTCCATGGAGGTGTTACCATCTTTTATAGTTCTTCGTTATCTTCTCCCAACATCCCCATGTATCAAATGTGGCTTTGCTTTTGTCTTGATTTTCCAATGCTCCTAAACTTCTGAATTTGATCATGTATGCTTAATGGAGCCAATGGTCGCCCTTCTCTTCAATGTTGTCATCACCATCTCCTCTTTCTTCTTCTCATTATCTCCTTTCTGCCTCTTCTTCATGGATTTCCCCTCTGTACAGAATTGAACATATATCGAAATATAGATCTATTGAAAATTTTATGAAACTACCTTTCGAATGTGTGGTCATTCATCGAAAATGGAGTTCAAACAAGGGAACTATGTCCGTTTTACTTCAGCGCTGCGTGCTGTCTAAAACTGATTTCAGGACGTGTTGCACTCGGTGATTCGGTCATAACCGCTTGTAGGAACCTCTGATTGTCTTGATTCTTGATTTGTTAGAATTGTAACTTCATGGGGCTTCTAAATATCCAAAAGTATTCAGTGTTTTCCCTTTGAGACCATGCAGAAATTTGATGAGATCAATAGCTTCTTGTGCATTGATCCGGAGACGTTGATGATCTTGATCATTCTATCTTCTAGAGCGTCATGTTGCACTTCCGTGTTGAAGATTCAGGGTCTCCCCCATGCTTAGCATTTTTCTAGGCATGGAAGAAGAAGACAAAGCATTTTTATCTTTGCCATCCTTCAATTTCCTTGTGGTGAGAGTCTTTATCTTGCCTGCAAGACGTTTTAAGCGCACATTCTACCCCCAAGGTGACGGTTGGGAGTAGATAAAATTTCCAACAATCTAACATTGTTTCCTAGGATTCTCAACTTGTGGTATAATTAGTCTAATGAGGAATAAAAACCTAATGAGTGTACGTGGTGCAAAGTGTGTATGCACATGATAGGAAAGCATATAAACAAAGATAATGTTTTCACCTAGTTTTAAACACCATGTTTACAACTAGGTTGCCGAATTTCTCCATAGCCATAAAGGTTGATTTATCTATGGGTTAAAACACCATGTCTATCCCTAGATCAATAATTCTTATAGCAAAAGAAAAATTAAGCGCATTGCAAAGCTTATAAACTAACCAAAGCAACATGAAAACATATGAAAAACTAGCAAGGTTTATCGAACTTAACAATGATGGTCCGCAATCATGTTTAAACACCATGTTTACACAAGATCACAAAAGGAAAATGCCCAGTTGGAGCATTAACATGGATATGAAAGCATACATCATTGAGCCTTAAAACAACCAAGCCAAGTATATGCAAAACATGTATATGCGAAGATACAAACACCACATTGATGACAAAAGGTAATGCATGCAAATAAATAAATATGAGCATGAACATGATGGTGGTTCTAAAAGAAAATGAAACTTAGATTAACTAGCCATAAGTTGATCATCATAGGATAGTGTCATTCTTTATTCTCTCTAAGAAAGAAATAAAAACATAAAGAAATGGGTTGCCTCCCGAAAAGCGCTTCATTTAAAGTCATAGAGCTCGACTTTCTCACATACCTTCTTCTCGTCGCATAGCCATGACCCTTCATGCAAGAAGAAAAGGCACCAATGCAGCTTTAATTCACTTCACATGTTGTACTTGATCATTAATAGAAGACTTGCCCAAGATATCCTTTTGCTTCATCGCTATCTCCTTCTTTATCAGCCTTCGGTACTGCCTTCACTCCACGAATTTTTCTTTAATGTCCAGAATAGAAAGTATACCCAAGCTCTACTCTATTGCACAGTGCACAAAATTTCCTTTCCAACAAGTCTTTATTTGCCCAAACCGGACTCCGAACAAGAGAGTTACGTCCGTTTTACTTCGGCGATGAAATCTGTCCTGAAATTTCAGAACGTGCAACGCTCAATGTTTTCTCCATAACTCCTTGCACGGGTCTTCAAATTCGTTGGTTCTTGATGCGTTGGAATGGAAACTTGATGGAGCTTTTGAATATCTTATTTTCTTCATTTGTACACCTCTGAACAAGCTCTCAAATTGATGAAGACAGCAGCATCCATCGCGGGATTTGGAGAGGTTGATGATTTATCTTGCAACTCTAATAGGCATGACTTCTCTTTTCATTATTCAAGCCTTGTCTACATGGTTAGTGAAAATCGGGCCTTTCCTGACATGTGCTTCTTTAAGGTCATTAGCTTGACCAAGCACAAAGCATGATCGAGATTTGCAAAACTTATTGTAAACATACGCGTCCATAATTAACACCAGATGCAAATTATAGCAACAAGACGAGGTGTAATCAAAAGAAGCGTATGTTTCATGCATAGCACTTAGATCTTGGTTAGGCAAAGGTTCTTTGGGCATAGAATTAATTTTCTCTAACATAAACATTGCCTCATTATGATCTTCAAGATAATCTAGCCTATAAACATCATAATCATTGGAGCAAGGCATAGAATTAAAAGTATTACCCATACTATTGGTCGAACACGAGCATTTGAATTTATCATCATCAATACCAATAATATCTTGAGATTTCAGCGTGTACCTTTGCCTTGGAACTTTCTTGACAAGAGTGATTTTCGGTTCGTCTTCTAGAGTTGAAAGCGAGTCAATCTCAACGAGTGAAGGTGTCTCTTTGTTACCTTTTTGCATCCCCTCCATCTCATCATGTGGAACGTGTAATCCCTCAACTACATTTGCATTTGTCTCTTCTTTGAAGTCTTCATTGTCATCCCAATCTTTATCTTCAAAGTCTCGAATGTAGATTTCTTTATCCTCCATGTACCACATGTCGTCGAGATTGCTCATCGTTGATTCACTCTTTTCTTCATCATTGAGCACTTCCATGTCTTGATTTGCTAGTGTGTAGGCTTCAATAGCACACAAGTTATAACCTTGTGGAGAAGGGTCATGTTGGTGTGTTTGCTTTGTGCCATCTCCTTCCTACTCATCTTCTAGCTTGAATCCTATCTTCTCCCATTTATCCTTCGAGTCACTAGGCTCATCACGGTTGTACTCTTCTCTTTCTTCATCATAAATCTTTGAGATGTCATATTGATCGATCCATCCTTCATCTTCTTCGTCTTCTTCTTCAAATATATATTGGATCGATTCTCCACTCATCTCTTGATCAAAAATGTCTTCAACTCTCTTGGCGACGTGTCGGTGTTCCTCCTTCCTTCGGTAGTTGATTATGGGGTCAAAATCAACTTGGATCCAATCGGATTGATTGAACTCCGCCAATGGTCTAGCATTCCCCATACTTCGGCCTACATTCATGTTAGTTTCAACATTTTTATCATGCGAAATGACTTCGCTTACCTTAGGAAGTGGTTCTTCAATTTCTTGTATGGTCGGTTCATCTTCCTTGACCTCCGGTTCATCTTTTTCAGAAATCTCAGCAAGCACCTCGGGCTTGCTTTTGTCGTTTTGCTCCTCTCGACAACGTATTTGCCAATCTCGTTGTGTTCTTTTGCCATTGCTTATCCTTTGTAAGATTTGTGTGGCTTCACTAATTGTTTTATCCATTAAATCACCGTCTGCACACATGCTTACAAAACGAGAAGAGTTAGGGGTTAGTGAAAAATAAAATGTATGCAACATCAAGTCATCGGAAAATCTCAAGTTCGGGCCTTGCTCAAGTAGTTCATTAAAACGGTCCCAAGCTTCATCAATTCCTTCGTCTTCTCCTTGCTTGAAATTGAGCACTTGCCTCCTTAAGTCTTGGACCTTTCTTATGGGAAAGAACTTTGAAAGAAATTTCTTCACGAGCTCATCCCAATTTCCTTTTGCTTCAACGGACGTAAGTGTGTACCATCTTCGCGCTTCATCTTCGAGAGAGAACGGAAAAAGATTCCACTTGAACCAAGCGGTCGGAACTCCTTCTTGTTGCACCGTGTTGCATATCATCGTGAATTCCTTAATGTGTCTATATGGGTTGTCATCCTCCAATCCTCTGAATGGGTTTGTCGCCACTAACTTGATGATTCTAGGCTTCACTATGTAGTGGGTTGTAGCAAGCATCAAATCTGATTTTTGCATCTCAATGTCCTCCATAGACGGCATTGCTAGCTCCCTTAGCGACATCTCTTTGTCTTCCAATGGTGAGGTGAACAAATCCATCTAGGCACAAGAAAATAGAAAGAAAAACAAAAAAGGTTTTTTCTAGAGAACAAGGATTAGATGTTAGTGATCAACAAAATTAATACAAGATTAAACGCAGCAAACTAGCTTGCTCCCCGGCAACGGCGCCAGAAAAAGGGGCTTGTTGATGGTTGAAACACGTGTCGAGTTTCGATCCGCAAGCGTACGGACCACCTATAGCCTTTTTCACCACGGGGTGACCCCCAAGGTTCTTGTCAATCCGCAGAGCAAGGGGATTACTAGCGCTTAACCAAGTACTAATCTAGTTGATTGGAAAGCCTTTGAAAGAGGTATTAATCTAAAGTAAAGACAATCTAACCTATGTTAATCTAAGATTGAATCTAAGGTTAAACTAGATGGCAAAGGGTGGATACAAGAGAGAGATTAAGGTAGATAAGCGTTCTCTCCCTAGGGTCTATGATCTCATGAACATGCATCTACCACATGAAGAAGTGTTGCCTTCACTAGCTTCATGGCGGTTATGCGGCCGCTAAGCCTTTTCCCTAAATCGTACTATCACTACGCAAAGTAATCAATCACTTTCACGTATAACCGCATCTATACCTAAGCATCCATAGGGTTAAGCTAATCACCACGATTACCACAAACCCTACTAAGACCACATGTTGCGCAAACATATGTAAATAAAGCATTCACAAAGACATAGACCATAAAGTATCGATAGGCATAAGATTCATGTATAGATTACATATCATGCATCCATCTAACCCTAGGGATGAACGGAGGCATTACCCCATCATCTTACACGGATTGAAGCACATAGGGGTGATGGAGACTCTAGAGAACGTCGTCAATGAAGATCGCAGCGATGAAGCTTGGGAACACCCCTAGGCCAGTGGCTTGGAGTCCTCCTCTTGCTTCTTTCCCTCCGCCGGCGTTGATCCTTGCGACGAGCTTATCCAACTCTCCCTCATCTTGCAGCGGCGGCTTTCTGGTGAATGGCGGCGGTAGAATGATTGGATCTGAATGGTCACCCCCCTTGGGCGTCTAGGGGGTTGTATTTATGCCTTTGGGGAGTCTTAGGGCATGCTCCACCTTGCCTTGCACGAGATCTTCCTTGGGAGAGAAGCGAACTTGGTTTCCATAAACTCAGCCTCGTCCAGATTTTCCTGATTCGCAGTCTTTCCTTGCTGGCACCATATCTCCCACGTCCGGACTCCAAATAATGCAAATTCGGTGTCCAGGTTGTGTGCCACGAAATTATCTTCAACTTTGGTATTCATTGCTTTCCTTGGAAACGAAGATAAGATCCCCAAAACAGCCTCGGAAGATAATATATCTGATTTCGGACTTGTCTGCGCAGCTGGCATTTCGGGGGCCATATCTTCTAGCTCTTTAACCCGAATTGGGCCTTCCACATGTCCAAATCGAATCTATCGTCGAGGCCCACAACTTTGGTAGTCAAACTTTTGCCATTAGAGGCCGTTTAAGTCTCCGAATCTGCACCGAAAGATCATGCTGTTCTGGGCTGCGAGAATATCACTCGGGCTGAGTTGATCTCGTTGGTAAACCTCATAGTCCCCGGAGTTTTACGTGTTGATGCTTCGGTCCTTGGTCCATTTGGAGTCATGTTCATCACGTGTCTTGACTTGTGTCAGGTTTCATGATCTTCTCCTAAAGTGCTTGATGAACTTATCCCAAAAGCCTCCTCTTTAACGTTGATTTCCTGCGTAAACAATAAACTCTAAAGACCACATGCAAGTGTGAACTTGTTACATCATTAGTATGCCTAGTGGTGGGTTAGTCATAATTCAAAACTCAAACCAAAGTGTAACAAGTGCTCTTGCTTGACGGAAATCGACCGTCAACAGCTTGGCATCCATCTAATTTCGGCAAAATATGAAAAATTAACCTCTAACAATTTAGCAAAACTACTTGGCATCAATAGCAACTTGGCATCCCTCCCTCGAAGATATATGCGCACACAGATCCCTCTACAAGATGGACATAAAATAATTTTGTTTCTATCTCGGGTTTCTGATGTAAGTTTTCAAGAGGTGGAAGGGCGTAATATAATTTTATTTGTCTCTCAGGGTTCTTAATGTAAGTTAGATCTGGATTGAGCATCTCCAGCAGTTTGGCAAATTAACTTGACATCTATCTAATTTTTGCAAAACAAGAAAAAAATGACCTCCAACAATTTGGCAAACCAACTTGGTAAAAATAGAAACTTGGCAAAACTGATCTCCCCACGCGAAAATATACGCGCGCCGATCCCGGTTGGCATCGGCGTGACCAAGCCAGGTGGGAGGGTGCAAAAAAATAAAGAATAGAGAAAAATTCCTGATACAAGTTTTCAAGAGTTGGAAGAGCATAAACATAATTTTATTTCTCTCTCAGGTTCCTGATGTAAGTTAGATCTGAGCTTGGCAAGTGAATTATGTCAAACTGTTGGAAATGAGCTTATTTTTACTTGGCATATCTTTTTTGAAGTTGACAAAACACAAGATTTTCCAAGAAAAATTTGGCAAACTCTTGGAGATACTCTAAGGGAAGAGATACAACTGACCCGTGCGCTTGCGGATCAAAATTGACGTGCTTTTGAACCGTCAACGGTATTAGGGGAAAAACCTTGTAGTGTCGATATGATGAATTTGTAGGGGATATACCCTGCCACCAAATAAGTGGAACGACAATTCATCATGAAAGTTAACAGTGAGGAGAAGTTTCAATCATGACGAGCACTCCCTTATAAAAAAAATCATGACGAGCACTCCTACAATTGTTTTTTTGATAAAGTTCACTCCTACAATTGTTTTTTTGATAAAGTTCACTCCTACAATTGTTGGAAGTTTCCTACGGCTTTTTTGTCAAGGTTCATCCGGCTGGCGGGCCCGTTCCTAAAGAACCTCTGTGGTCACCAGAAGCTTCCTACAGTCATGCGAAGGGCCGAAGGTCGACATCGCCGCTCGGCACGCGCCAAAAGCTTCCTGTTCAGTTTCCCAGCAATGACAATTTGACACCCTACGCGGTTTTCCTACTAGACCTGTTGTTGTTCCATATCTAAAATCCACACCACCTTAGATCAGGGGCGGGCCCAGGATATTGGACAAGGGTATTCAAAATTTTCAGAGGTCGATTTTTTTTTACAGCTTAAATTCAACAAAGAATAAAGGTCACATATCAGGAGGTGTATATCGCTTTTGCAAAGAAATTTTGACCAAATTTTAACATTTGACATCTAATAATTTAACTATACGAGAGAGTGAGAGATTGACATCCATGTTTTTTTGTGTCATTTTCGATTTTTAATAAATATCTAAAGTATATGCTATACATGAAAATTCAGTTACAAAAAAATAAAGGGTATTCACTTGAATACCCATGAATTAATGTAGGCCCGCCACTGCCTTAGATAGGAGACTGGGTTATATACCCACCAGAATTAGGAGGGTAGAGTATGGATTATGGAAGGGTACAATTTTCCGGATATGCAAGTATTTTAGTTTACAAAATCAATTATCCATTGGATATATTCGAGAATGAGAAAGGTAATGGTTGGATAATATATATTTGTATTTATGAATGAATAAAAGTGGATTTCATGTTCCCGCACTGATAATGAATACAACGTCGTAAATATATGTGAACGTCGTAAATACACAACTGTTCACATACTCGCTCATATGAACACGCGCACACAACTTATCTCTAAAAAAGTTTAAAAGATAAAATTGGTAATTTTGAAGATTGAAGAAATCACTAGTAGTGTCTCTCTATCGGCGGCCACGTGGTCTAGTACTAAATAAAAGAATAATATCACTAAAACTTTAAAATAATTTTAAAAATATGCGAGCACATGTGCTGACTCATTGACTCGAACCGAATAAGTAGATTTTTACCAAAAATACAATCTTACACAAGCTTCCCTCAATTCTTTGCAATAACATGATATTTTTATTAGTGACGAGAAAAGGGACACAGAAATTCGGATGGCTGGCCGTACGTGAAAGTGATGTGAAAGGGTAGCATATAGGCATGGACTCGCTGACCGGTGTTTTTTTTTTTTTTGAAGGAAAGGCTGACCGGTGTCAGCTCTACTAAACGCTGATGTCACCTTCTTAGATGAGAGGGACCTCCTACTAAAAATTTGCTGAAAAACATCGGTGGGGGGCTTGTGGACTGCAATGGTGAAACTAAATTGGTATAATGGAATTTAAAATTACAACTCCTCCTACCGAAAGTCACGGAGCTCGACCAGATTTTTTTTTCCATGTACGCATATATATAGATCGCAAGCAGCAGGGTGAGGTCCAGTACTCCGGTCCCAGCGATTAGCACACGACGGGCTTTCGTGCTATGAAGCTTCCACAAGTCCCAGCGGTGCCCTATTGGTGCACCATCCTATTCCTCATATGCTCGCTTCTCTCCTCGCAGGCAAAAGCAAAATCATGCAAGTGCCCCAGCTCCGATTTCGATCCTGAGCAGGATTCCAGCAACACGTATACCTTGAACAGTACCTTCGACCAACTTCATGGCTACATGTTTTCCTTAATCCCACCAGCACTCTCCACCAATTATACGCCGTTTGGACAACAAGATCATCTCGCATTTTACGAGAAACAATTTACTACTTCGAAGCAGAACTTATCTGAACCGGGGCTATTCATTATTGCGGATCAAAGGATCCAGTTGTGGAGCCACTGGAGCGACGATGGGACGCTGCTCCGCGAGGCATCCTTCGACGTCATATTCACCATGAGCATCCCAGATACGCTACTAAGTGATTGTCTGATCTTCACAGTAATCCCCCAGGTCTTTCTGTATGATGAGTATGGTAATGGCAGTGTGTCCATCATGAGAACTGATCGGTTGCTCTTGTAATAATTACTCCAAGCCTATTGTGGAAGCCGACCTTGGGGCCAACCGATTTACTATCCCGGCGGATGACCTAATTAACGGTGCGATATTTAATGAAACTGTTATATGTGTGCAAATTGCCATAGATCAGTTGGGGGCAAGCGATTCAAGTACGGAAAATTACAGTTTTTCGATTCAGTACAGCCCTCTTGGCCATAACTTGGCGGTCAAGGTCGAAGCAGGTGGACAACAAAGCAGCGGCAACAAGTCCAGCATCAATTTCAGCAACACGATCTTTTCGCAATATGGCCTATTCAGCTTCTCCTCCTCCATGGGGCAACTCTTTCAACTCCACACCTTCAAATCGACTGTCGAGCGGCTCTACCCCAAGTCAGGGAAGAAGAAAGGGACTACTACCATGATCTTGTCATCGGTTCTCGGATCAGCAGCTGCCACCATGGCAACGGCTATTGTTGTTTATTGCTACTTCAATTCCAAGTACAGGGCTTGGAAGAAGGAGCTGGATCAGTTGGCCAAGTCCATGCAGCTCCTTCCGGGGGTGCCAACTCAATTCAACTTCAGTGACATTCGAAGAGCAACCAACAACTTCCACGAGACGACCAAGCTGGGGCGAGGCGGCTTTGGTGCTGTGTATAGATGCCAGCTCCCTGGCCCCAGAAAGGGTGAGACGCTGGAGGTCGCCGTTAAGTTCAGTCGAGATGACAACCGACGCTACGAGGACTTCCTAGCGGAGGTCAGCGTCATCAATCGTCTCCGCCACAAGAATATCGTCCCTCTCATCGGTAATGATCCCTATCGTATACTTTTACTTGTGGCTTAATAAGTGGCGAATCTAGAATTTTAGCTTAGGGTATGCCACTAAAAAAAAATTCGTATACACTTCGGCAAATCCATTTTACTAATTCGGTAATCATAGTAAAATTTATAATGTAATTTGGTATATATGCAATAACCATTAAGTAACACAACTCAGCTTTAGTTAATCAGTCGTGCATCAGCAACACATTTGTATGGTTTTTAGAAAAAATACGTATATATGTTTACATTGGTTGGAATTGCAGGGTATGCTGGTGCATACCTGGCATACCTCCTAGCTCCGCCACTTGCCTTAATTCAAACAATCCTTAGGGTTATTTATCAAGTCGTCGTTATTTTTTTTAGAAAATATTGTTGGAGGATTCTTGGTTACTGTTTTGTTTTTCTCCTCTCTGATAAAATGACAAAATTACATAATAAAACCTTTGGCCACTTGATAGGAATTAACTGTGAATAAGATTGGTAACTCTCAGCCATTTGAAAAGAACACTAGGAAAATCTTTGATGTCATGTATATAAGTATGTAAAAGTCGATGTCATATGCACGATGGCTCATGCAAATTGTACACCTAGACTTATTATGTTTTGTATAATCTTTTATTGCTGTTTAGGTTATTAATCTGCATGATCCTATTTTTTTAATTGTTCCTTAGTGGTAATTTGTAATTTACAAAAAAAAGTCATATAATTCACTTTTTACAAACTTAGTTGTAGTGCAATGGTAGTGGAGCATTATATGTATGGAACTTGATTTAGGTACTGTTACTACAAGTATAACTTAATTACACAATTCAATTGCAACTCAATTAAATTAAAACAATTTGGTGGCAACTTAAACTGGATCCAATATAAAAGAAAAGTAAGAGATCAACCAAAAAGATATCAAAATTAAAGTACATCTGTACATGCATGAAGCGATCACATTTTTTTTAGAAAAAGGTTATAAATCCGGCCTCTGTGAAGTGATCACATGTTTGCAAGAAACCATAAAGGTATCTCGAGTGCTCTACCAGGTATTTGCACCACCTCCATGCCCAGCAAATCAGAATCACATTCTCATACTCAATTGGAAAGAGACTTAGATCGACAACATCTTGATCTCTGCAGTGTGCACATAGAGCTAGCTTAGACACTCAATATGATGCCCAGTATAAGATGTTTTTGCATAAATTTTCAGGGTGGTCTTACAATAAAGGAGAGCCATTGCTTATCTACGAGTACATGCCTAATGGTAGCTTGGACCAACACCTGTTCGGCAGGAGCGGTGGTAAACATCAGGCGCAAGCTCAGATTAACAGGTGGGACACTCGTTACAACATGGTAAAGGACATTGCTACTGGACTGCACTATGTCCATCACGAGTATGAGTCTAGGGTGCTCCACCGTGACATCAAGGCAAACAACATCATGATCGATTCCGCTTTCCAAGGACGCCTTGGGGATTTTGGACTCGCCTGTGTTGTGGCCGAGGGAAAGGAGTCCTACACTGACATAGGCGCCCCTGGAACACTTGGCTTCAGGGCACCTGAGTATATCCACAGTGGAAAGGCTACAACCAAGTCGGATATCTTCGCATTTGGGGTACTCGTCCTTGAGATTGTAACGGGGAAGACGGCGGTTGATGCGCAACATCGCCATCTTACAGATTGGGTCTGGCATCTTCACAGGGAGGGTAGGCTGCTTGATGCCATTGACCCTCTGCTGGCTACCGAGTTTCACGCCAGTGATGCCAAGCGTCTGCTACTTCTCGGCTTGGCGTGCAGCCAGCCGAACCCATCGGACCGGCCAGCTATGGTGGAGGCACTGCAGATCATAACCAAATCGGAGCCGCCACCAGACGTGCCTCTTGAGAAGCCCAGGTTTTTATGGCCACCACCAGAAGAAGGGCAGTCCTTAAGCTCTGACTGCAGCACAGAGCTGAGTAGTTTGATGAGCGGGGGTCTGACAATCGGGATCGAGATGACGGAAAGAGCCTCTTCTTCAGAAAACGGAGGCAACAACAGTTCGCACCACCGTCCCATAGCAGGGCCTTCACAGGATCCCTTTTCCATTTATCACACTGCAGAGTAGTGGCTGAAACGTGGTAGCGGAAGATTGTTGTTCGTTGATACTAGTACTACATATGCTGCTTGGTTACGGCAATGATTTGCTGCGCTTCACTGATGAAGCCATATGTTTTTGAAAGTTTGCGCCGTACGTTGTGTAACATTTTAGACTTTGTTTGCAAAAGGGTAATGTAGATCAGTAGATTATTGGTGTGTTTGTTTCAGCCACGAGGGTTCTCTTTCTTTGTAGAGGATTCTTCATGTCCTACTGGATTTTTGAACCCATTTGTTTATTTGCCACCCTCAAAATTTTACTACTCCCTCCGTTCGTTTTTACAGGACGTTGTAGTTCAAATTGGAATGACCATAGCCCTGTTTGGTTTCTACAAGGCATCTGACTTATTAAGTCAGTGACTTATAAGTCAGTTGGATTTAAGTCAATCATATTTGGTTGTAGTGACTTATAAGTCCATCCGAGGTAGTTGAGAAAAAAAATGACTTATGCAACTTCAAGTAAGGGTGGAGTAACTTATGATACTTATAAGTCAGAAGACTTATGGGACCTATAAGTCAGGGCTGCTTAGCTTACACAAGTGACTTATTTACACTTATGACAACCAAACAGAGCCCAAATAAGTGCTACTGTATATTCCATATTTACCCCCATCGTCCTCCTCGGAAAGTTGCAACCATCGCTAACTCCTCGTCATCCCTGATTCCCTGCCGCCGTCCATGCCTCCCGCGTGGTGCCTTGACCCAACGCAACCTGCATCTCAGGATGATGGGCTATTTAACTTTTTGCCACTCTTACGGTTGTCATCTATTCAAAAGCTACCAAGCGCTCGTGAGAGCGGGTTTTCCGGGAGCTCCTAGCGGGAGTTTTTTTGACACCGGTTTGGCACAACTCCTTGTGAAACAGCTGCCGGAGCTGCTCACAGGGTTGTGCCAAAGGCACCCTATATTGGTAGCACCTATGTCGTGCGAGGGCTGACGAAGCTTCACAGGGCGCGTGTGGTAGCCAGGTGAGCGACCTCTAGGGTTGGATGCTCGGCTCGTTATAGCTCGGCTCGTTCTAGCTTGTTATCTTAACGAGATAGAAACCCAACTCGGCTCGGCTCGTTAAGCTCTGAGCCAGCTCGTTAATAGTTATAAATTCAAAAAATCACAGCCAACAGGTAAGTATGAAATCAACTAATACAATATATTTGCAAACCATAAAACAAAATAGCCAACAAGCAATCTAGTACTCAAGTAAATTACTACTCTGTCTTCTCTACCAACAAGCAATCAACTCGTACAACACAACTACACACGTTGGATCCACATCCCCTAACTCTAACCTGCCTCCACCCGCCTCCAACCTCCTCCACCTCGTGTGCTGCAACCATCGCTGGCTTTTGCAGCACCACCGTCTGTCATGTTGTTGTGCTATAGCGAAGCTAAACATGAACAATGAAAAGAAACGAAACGAAAAGGCTCTAGTACTAAACACGAAAGATGGCCAAGGAAAACTCTCAACAGTGTAATTATCAAAAGACGATCCCCTTTACAAGTGCCGGTCGGCCTCCTTTTATAGGGAGACGAACGGACTTTTCACATACCAAAATTGACCTTGTGTGAAACGAATCAAACAAGAATGTACTAGGCTAACCGAGGGAATTCTCCGTGGGGTCTTCACGTAATCAGCACTTTCCTGATTCCACGCCGCATATCACGACGCTTTTCCCATCGCACGTGCGTGCGTGAAGACCTTCAACTTTGGAGGCAGTTCCTTCGCCTGATGAATTCCCGCACCTGAAACAAGCGTCAAACAATATGTGAAGAAACCAACTGTTGGGGGCGACGAAACCCTGAGCGAAAGATAGGCTAAGACTTATTGCGCAAGGCGGATTCGACTCCTGGGTTTCATCCCGGCAAAACTAATAATGTTGAGTCAGAGGTTAAGAAAACCATGTCATCTTTCGAGTGACGAAGGGTACCTGGCGAAAGCTAGTATGAAAAGGGTGAAAAGGCGTTGATTGGCTCTAGGGGTTTCGCTGTTGGTTTTTGGATTGCTCATGAGGGATGCGACAGCCTTAAAGTGTTAACCCTGTTAAGCTCGATTCCGAACCCCCCAACAGAAGCCCCTCGGAGGCGAAAAGTTTGCGAGACCCAAGGGAAAACTTGAGCCGCCGAAACCCAAGATTCGAGAATCGAGGTAAAAGAAAACATCTTCCACGGCGTCGACTCCCGCACAACTACGTGATTTACCGTTTTACCCCCGTTTTTAGCCGTTAGGTTCAAAAATTCAACCGTTACCATCTCCTGCCTATAAATAGAGGGGGTCGGCGACGCATTCATATTGCTGTCACTTTCACCACCTTCCTTTCTCTTTTGAAATTCGCAATTGGGCTCTGAGGCTTCGTCTCTTGAAGACCCCTGCTCGCTGGCTGGTCACCTTTGAGGTCGGGTTTTGAGGAAGAAAGCATCACATTTGCTTGCTTTCCGTGGTGATGAGTTTTGAGATTGAGACTTTATAGAAACATGGCTCGCGTTAGGCACACTGCGAAAGCAATGGAAGGCGAAGGCTCCCCATCAAATCACGAGGATCGCCCTGCTTCGCCCGAGGTTGCGGAGGCTGCCGCGGCGTCTTCCTCGTCGTCATCCAGCTCAGAATCTGGTAAGACTTACGGCTCGATGGGTCTCGCCTCGCGAGGCGGTTCTTCATCCACCGATAGTGATGAAAGTAGTGATTCGATAGGTGGGGCGATGTGGAAATAAGCGTTGGCGAAGCGGATGCTCGAGCGATGCGGAATTGAGGAGGGGAAATCGAAGGGGTGGCACTACATTGTCACGAGGAGTCGGGAAAATCTGGTGGCGTGTGTGGTCTTGAAGATTTGATTGAGCCTAGCACTTGCTTCATGGGCCGGTCGTTGATGACCCAGGCGGAATTGGATATTCTGGTTTTGGATGGTTGTTTTTCACTAGATGACTGTCGATTACCTGGAAAGGAAAGACTCCGAAACCTCAGAAAAATGAAATTGTTGTGTTTCATGACTTTTCACGGCGGGTCTTCGATTGCCTGTATCAAGAAGATTCGCTGAGATATTGGTAGCCTATAACGTTCAGATTCATCAACTGACGCCCAATTCGATCCCTCAGATATTGAAGTTCCTGTGGGCTTGCCGTTCTTTTGCTGGGAATAATGACGTGGATACTTTCGTCCGTCACTTTGAGATTCACTGGGCTAAGAAAACTGTTACCGTCGACGACGAAGACAAGGAGGCTCAATACGGCTGTTGTACCTTCCAGACTCGCCGGATTAACAAGAATCAACCTCATGTGGAATTAGCCCCAGCTTATAAAAACAAGTGGGCTAACAAGTGGAATTCTTATTGGTTTTATGCCACTATTCCAGTGATTGGGCTGAATGCACAACGCGAAGAAGTGATGACTTATGACTTGGCCAGTCGCATGGTGGATTTGGAGGTTAATTCTGCCTTAGTACGGGCTTTCTTCCAAGCTACCACGTGATTACTACGCGAGACGCCTTGAAGAATTCGTGGTGGCAGACACCCCGCAGCCTCGGTGGGGTTCCCTGGCTTTCAAAGATGAAGCAACCGACTTGACTACGAGATCCGCAGCCCTAAATTCAACGTCAAGCGCCCCGAAGGAAAGACAGATGAAGAAATACTCGCTGAAATCGAGAAAAGAGTCATTCAGATGATCGGCAACTACACTCACAAGGAGTGGGAGGCTGCCCAGAAGATTTTGAAGCACCAAGGCCGCGTCAATCGCGTCTTGGAGGAGATGCAAGTCCCGTGTCTGCCGCGCCCAAAGCCGACAGCCCCGGGCAAAAAGATGCAACCGCCCGGCAATCTTGGATCTGAGCCAGCGGAGACTTCTAAAAAGGGGAAAACGGGCAAGACGGTTGTTACGACGGAAAGCACTTCTAAAGCTGCGAAAGCCACTGAAGTTTTGGCACAACGCAAGGCTGAAGCTGCCAAAACCACGCTACCCCCGCTTGCTGAGAAACCCTCCAAATTGATGAAAATCAGTGAAAATTTGGTTCGTCGGAAGACGGAGGCTGCGAAAGTAGCCGCCACAGAGAAAGAGAAGAAGAAGATCCACGACGTGGTGCCGGCTGTTACTCTTGAGAAGAAAACATCTTCTAAGAGAAAAGCCCCGGGCCTCATCGAAAAGGATAAGGGAATTTGTATCGAGGAGAATCAAGTCGCAAAACTCATGAAAAGAAACGCTGGATTGACCCATCCACTGAGAAAGATGAAGATATAGATGTCCTGGCTACACCACAAGTTCAGCTGTCGGGAAAGTATCCCCCGAAAGCTAAGGAAACTCAAGAGCCGAAGGATCAACCCGAAGCTGCTCCAATCAATTCGAATGAAGTGACGGAGATCGAGGCTAGGACTGAGCGCGCACAGGCATATTTCTCCGCAACTTGCCCTCCTGGGGAACGCATGAAGCAAACACCAGAGGAAGAAGCGGTTGGCAAAAGGTACTGGGAGCACTATGAGCGAACCGATGAATTTTTGACGGCCCCTGCGCCAGAGAATCCTGTCGTTGGCTTGATGGATGTGATTGATGATAACGAAGAGCTATTTTACATTAACGATGGTACCCCGATGGAAACCCATGAGAAGGATCCATCGATTTCAGTACTAGACGAGGCTGGAACCAGCCAATCAAAGGAGAAAAACCAAGGTGCCGGTTCGAAGGCTAGTGATCCAATTGACCTGGGCTCAACTGACTTTGATAAACCCGAGGGAGACCAGTCGCGATCACCACCCCCGACCTTCGACGAAGCTGAACGAAATGCCGAAGGGTTTACTGAAATCGGCGGTGTTATGGGTTTCAAAGGCGACGACACCCTTCTGCTCGAAACCACTGGTGCGTTGCTTGCGAATGCTCCTTTTCCTTCTTCTTCTTCTTTTTTAGATTTCCATTTGAGAAGACTTACTGTTTTTGTGCTTTTTCAGTGGCAACTACATTGGTTACAATGGGTACCGTGATAAGAGCCCGCCATGAGCAAAGCGACACGCGCTTGTTTGAATTGAACACTGATCCCTCGGTCCTGGAACCTGGTATGTGATACTGCCTTTGCAGTTCTTTTCTTTAAATTGAATCGACTCTATGCCTTGTTATCCAGGCACGCTGTGCTTTGTTTTTGCACCTTAAGCTGACAACCCGTTTTGCCTTGCGAATGCAGATTTCGTCGCTTCCCTGGAAGGCCTTAACGGTAGTCAATTGTTGGATGCAATGCAATCCTTTCTTTCCAAAGGGATGGCCGCCGGCCGTAAAGGGTATGAAAAACTCGTAAATGATTCGAAATACTATCGCGATGAGAAAACGCGCTTGGAGGAGGAGAATCGCAAGCTATGTGAAGAGAATGAGAAGTTGAAAAATCACTCTCGGCAGCTAGCTGGTCAAGTTCAAAACCTGACAGAGCAATGCTCAAAGCAACAAACGGCGATGGATGCATTGAAACAGGAGCTAGAAAAAAGCCTGCAATGCTATGAAGAATGCCGCACCGAGCTTCGCGATGCTATTATTCAGAACGACGCCCACTTGGTGCAGATACAAACCCGCGATGCTTTGATTACAGAACTCAAGAAGGTGAAAGGTGAATTGGAGGAAACCTTGGAAAAGAATGAGTCTTACTACCATCAATGGAGTCTATCGACGCACTTGAACTCTATGGTGCTGAGACTCAAAAGTTTAAAGTGACTGACAACATTACCAGCTACTGCTTGTGGATGAATAGCAAACTTAAACTTCTGCCTGACACTATGTCCAAGATTGGGGACTACGGAGCGGTGACATGTTCCGAAGCAATCTTTCATTTGTTAGAAGAACGTGGTTGTGAACATTTTAAGGCTTTTGGTACTCATGGATTCGAGTTCCCTTCTTCGAACGGCATGCCAGCCCCAAGTAAAACTGTTGACGCGATAACCAAGATTGTTCTTCGCAATTTCTAGGTAAAAAGTGCTCGAGCATGCTAAAAAAGGTGGATCGATTAGCCAAGGTTAGACCCTTCATATTCCTTTGCCCAGTTTTGATTGGTTTCGACTTATTCTTAACTTTCATATTTGAGGTTCTTGATACATTTCCTTTCTCATAGTTCTATTTTGGCCAGGCGAAGCAGGCTTTGGAACTTCGGGAGGACCGAGCGACGCATGGTCCGAAGACGACCCTTGGACCTTATGGGCCATACCGGGACTGGCCGCCGAAAACTAGCGCTAATGAAGACGAGACCGTATCCCGGGCTCTCTCATGGCGCCAACCGCCAAGGAGACCAGGACCCGATCGGCGAGAACCTCACCCCGCTGCAGGATGAAGGGCCAGTTCCGAATTCATCCACATACCCCACCTCGGAGGTGTAGAAAGATAGATGCTTCTAAGGATTGCTTAGTGTAAATTTGCTTGTGCTTTAGGAGTATGATGTAAAACTTTGTGCGAATTGCTTTCGCAGACAACGAGCGAAGATGTAGTATTGGATGTGACGCCTAAGACTTTCAGCCATGCCAACACCTGCGTCAGCGGCGCATCTTGGAAGGTTTTTCAGCGCCAATTTCCTACGAAAACTTTCAGTGAATTTTGGGAAATTTGCTGTCGGTACCATTCTTTGCACAGTTATCCTCTTCGTTTCTTCATGACTATGAACGATACCAAGTAAGGTCACTGGTTGAACCAAAAGCATACGAAGCCCCAGTTGTGAAAGAAGAGCCATGTGATGAAGAAGAAACAGATCATTGCTTTGTGTACGACATGGCTAAAAGCCGTGGCGGATCGTACTCAGATGGTAGTTGTGTGGAACTGCCTTTTTCGTGAAAGATGATGTAATTAAATTAGCATTCTCGCAGGTTTCGATTAATATTTCTGGAAGAAAACGTCTTCCCCCCTTCGGAAACTGGGAGAATGTAAATTAAATATGAAGTGTTGTGTCGAGCGAAACCTCAGACTTGAAACTCTATTTGCTGATTTGTAATAAATGATGCTTCGTACTGGAGGAAAGCTTAAGATAGATAATTTGGATGTTGATGAGGGGTGTTACATGAAATCGCTTGTTCTTGCGATTTTTTCTTTCGTAAAGGAAAGACTAGCCTACCATGCGACACCTAGGCGTGAGACGCATTGTAGGACTAGGGCCTGAACGAAGAAAATGTCGAATATTGCAGCCCCAAAGCTGTTTTTCGACAATGAAAGTTTTCCACTACCTGGCCTTGGTACCGCGGCGTGAAACTCGGCTTCACCATTTCAGAACTAAAAATGAATTGAGACTTAGCAACTTTTCGATGTTGCTTCGATTCAAAATTGAACCGCTTTTGATGCATCTATTGAGGATGGGCTGTTACGAAAACAGCTCTTTGAAAGATATTGATTCTTGTGAATCGTTTAAATTTCACCACTTGTGGGTGGGCTGCTTTTGCGTAGCACTTCAATTCACTCGCTTTTGAGTAGGCTATCTTTAGATAGCACTTTAAAATATGCATGAAGGTACAAGGTGAGAATAGTAGGGAGGAATTATTCCATTCATTGAGAAAGGGAAATTATACATCAAGGTTGCCTCGTTAAAAACCTCACGCTCCAGGATGGAGTCCCCCCTATGTGAGAAAAAGAGTACAACCTTGTTATTGAATTTAAATTGCACGAAAGTAAAAACTAGAAAAGATAAAACTTACGAGTCATTCGCATTTATAGTTCCATGTGACCAACTGCTACAAACTTTCGACTATGGAAAAAACTTGCACAAGTTATCCACATTCCACGAATGCGGTAACTCAGCACCTTCCTCATCCTTGAGTTGAAAGGCTCTGTCTCTAACGCTGCTCACGACAATGTAAGGCCCTTCCCATGCGAATTGCAATTTGCCTACTGAATCAGCGTTCTTTTTCCTCTCGTGACAAATCTCACCGAATGTTCTTCGAGAGACCTTTTGTTCCTCCGGGTTTCCTCTTGGTACTTTAGCAGGTTTGCAACCACATCGCCTATCAATTTCCACTAGGTCCTTGTCCACTTCTTCGCTCACGAGAGCAACCCACCAAAACTCGGAGCTCGCGCTGGCTAGCTCTTCCGACACATAGCCTCACCCATACAACAATCTGAATGGGTGAATTTGGTAGCTCTAGATTCCATGGTGTTGTGCGACCAGATTACTTTGGACAGCTCATCAGCCCATTTTCCTTTCTTCTGGTCGAAGAGACACTTCTTTATGGCTGAGAAAATTTGGCCGTTGGCCCTTTTGACTACGCCATGGGATTGAGGGTGGTACACGGAAGCGAAACGAAGTTTCGTCCCAATCATGCGACAAGATTCTCTCAAGTCCCGCAATCAAATTGCTTCCGCTATATCAATCGTGAGTTCTCTAGGGACACCGAATCTGCAGATGATTTGCTGCCAGAAAAACTTTCTGATGGTAGCTGATGTGATAGTGGCGATAGGTCTTGCTTCAATCCAGTTGGTGAAATACTCAACTGCTACCACGGCAAACTTGAAGTTGCCTTGTGCCGTGGGCAATGGTCCCACAATGTCCATGCCCCAGCGCTGCAGTGGCCAAGTAGGCGTAATGAGTTGCGAGAGAGCCCACGCCTTCTGGTGCTTTGTCGCAAACCGGCAGCCTTGCAAGTTTTACAACTGCTCAGATCTCTTATTGCCATTGGCCAATAGAAACCCTGCCTAAAAGCCTTTCCGGCTAAAGCTCTCGCTGCGATGTGTGATCCGCACATTCCACTGTGGATTTCTTTCATGAGCTCAATGCCTTGTTCTTGCGGTATGCATTTCAACAGCGGTGCACATACGCCCAGCTTGAAAAGATTGTCATCTTTCAGGACGTAGCCTTTCGCCCGAGCTTGCATTCTTTTCATGTTGTGGGCTTCGACGGGCTCATAGTGTCCGCGAAGGAAAGCGACGATGGGAGATCTCCATTCTATGCTCGCGATTGCATTGACTGTACTGAGAGGTTGCTTATCTGGTTTGATCGAGGGAGCTGTGAGGATCTCAAAGAATACGTCTGGGGGCATCGGCTCCTTTTTTGCGGCCTTTTTTGCCAAATCGTCGGCTTCACCATTTTTCTTCTTCGATAAATGTTCGATGGTAAACCCACGGAAATGCCTTTCCATCCTTCGCACCTCGGCGAGGTATTTGATAAGCTCTGGCTCTTTGGCCTTGCTTTCTTTTTCGACATGCTCTTTGATGACTTCAGCATCGCACTTGACCAGGAAATTGCTTGCTCCTAAGGCTCGCACCTTTCTGAGGCCTAAAAGGAGCACCTCATACTCGGTAGTGTTGTTAGTGCACCTATCGGATGGATCTAAATAGTCCAGCCTGGCTACGTATCTTAGCTTGACCCCCACTGGTGAAGTAACGACAGCTGCAATTCCAGCGCCTTTGCGCCCCCATGCTCCGTCGCACCTAATCTCCCACACAGGAATCAACTCCTCATCTCCAGTGCTGTTGCCAGGCAAGGTCCAATCTGCCACAAAGTCTGCCAAAACTTGGGATTTGATGGCTGATCTCTTCCCGAAATCAATTGTGTGCTCCGACAGCTCTATCGCCCATTTGGCAATTCTAGACGAAGCTTCTTTGTTGATGAAGAGATCGTTGAGAGGCTAATCGGTGAGCACAGTGACTTTGTGGGCCTCGAAGTAATGCCTAAGCTTTTTCGTGGCCATGACAACTGCATATGCAATTTTCTCCAACTCTAAGTATAACAATTTGGAGCCTGATAGAGCCTCCGAGACGAAGTACACTAGGCTTTGATATTTTCCTTTTTCACCATCGACCTCTCGCACGAGAGTCACCGACCACGCTTTGGATGCGGCCACATATAGAAAAATGAGGTTCGGATGGGAGAGGGGGTGACAGTATTGCCATCTCCTCAATGTAGGCCTTTAGCTCTGCGAAAGCCTTGCTCAGCTCGGGACCCCATTCAATCTTGCCTTTTCCCTTCAACGCTTTGAAGAATGGAAGGCTTCGTTCGGCGGACCTGGAAATGAATCTGTTCAATGCCGCGACTCGACCATTCAACTTCTGAATGTCCTTCTTTGTTTTTGGTTCTTCCATTTCCCTGATCGCCTTTATCTTGTCAGGATTTGCCTCAATTTTCTTAGCCGAAATCAAACACCCCAGAATTTTGCCTTTCATGACTCCGAATACACATTTCTCCGGATTCAATTTCAACCCCACTCTTCTCATGTTGGCAAAAGTTTCGGCCAGGTCGCTGATGTGAGCTGACCTCTTGCCGCTTTTAACTATGAGGTCATCGATGTATGCCTGGATGTTTCTGCCAATTTGCGGCTTGAACACCTCTCCGGTCATTCTAGTGAAAGTTGGGCCTGCATTCTTCAAGCCTTCAGGCATTCGGACGAAGCAGAAAGTGCCAAAGGGTGTGATGAAGCTAGTCTTTTCCTCATCCTCTTTAGCCATCCAGCATTGGTGATAGCTAGAGAAACAATCCAGAAGAGACATGATAGCGGTACCGCAATCAATGACTGATCCATCCTTGGGAGTGGGAAATTATCTTTGGGCGTGGCCTTATTGAGGTCTGTGAAATCTATGCACATCCTCCATTTTCCGTTTTTCTTTTTGACTGGCACGGTGTTAGCTAACCATTTTGGATACATGACCTCGCGGATGACACTGGCATCCAGTAATCTCTGGACTTCAGACTTGACTGCTACCACCTTGTCATCAGACATCTTTCTAAGCTTTTGCCTTCGTGGTTTTACAGCGGCATCGATGTTCAATTTGTGCTCGATAAAATTGCGATCCACACCTGTCAAATCTTTGGCGGACCAGGCAAACACATCCCTATTCTTCTGGAGGAATTGGATTAATGCCGCCTCCTCGCTTGGTGCGAGGTCTGACCCAATGACTACGGCTTGATCCCAAACCATTTCATCCAACAAAACCTTCTTAGTGTCGCAGTCTGGCTGCACATTGATTTTTTCCTTGTCTGCTTTCGGCTGCTTCTCCACGTCTTTGGCCTTGACTGCCTCATCGAGAGCATTGACATTTCTTTGGCCTGGAGTTCGGCCCCTCTCTAGGTTCCGACCATCATTTTGGTGGCCCCAGATTGTCATAACCCCTTGCGTTGCTGGTATCTTTACGCACAGGTAGGCTTGATGAATGATGGCTTCGAACTTGTTCAGAAAACCTCTCCCTAGGATTCCGTTATACGGGTAGTACATTTCCACCACATCAAATGACAAATACTCTGTTCTGGCGTTTTGGACAGTGCCAAAAGACACAGGGAGCGAAACCTTCCCTATTGCGTGAATGACACGCCCTCCAAAACCGTACAATGGTGTGTCGGGAGGTTGTAACAGATTTCTGTTCAACCCCATTTTGTCATACACATCTGCAAAGATTATGTCTGCTGACGAGCCATTGCCAACCAAAAGCTTTCCCAAGGTCCAGCTTGCTATATTGGCTTCGATTACGAGGGCATCGTTGTGAGGAAAACCTTGGAGTCTCACATCCTCCTCTGAAAAGGTGATTGGTATATGCGACCATCTGGTTCTTTCTACTCTTCCTTCCACACAAATGTTACGGACCTCGCGAAAGTAATGCTTCCTATCCTTCTTAGATCAACCACCGAAATGGGGAGAATGGTGCCGACAGATGGAAGCAGGTCATTTTGGCCCTTGAGTTTTGCGGGTAAAGGTGGAGCGGTTGGGCCTTTGTACGGGGGAGGAGGGGGAACGATGGGGTGTTGGTCAATGGGTCTACGCTCAACATTTTGGGCCTGGAAGACCTGGGATTGCCAGGGCGGTGGTTGGGTGTAATTTGGGATAGATGGCGGAAGTGAGGTGGCTGAAAAGGATTGACGAAAGGGTTCCTCCCAAAATTTGGGTTTTGCCAAGCTGGAGTGGAATGATTTACGGAGCTATTTCTCTCCTTCTCCTTTTTCTCCTCCTCTAGAATGGCCTCAAACATTTTCTTATGCGGACAATAGTTTGAATTGTGGTCATCATTCTCTTTGTGAAAAATGCAGTACCATTTTCTTTTCTCACCGCCACGGCCTCTGCCTCTGCCACCACCTCTTCCGCCTCTGCGGCCGCCCCCTTGACTTTGCTGTGGAGGACTGGGCGGGCTGTTGTTTTGATTTGGTGTATCGCCCTGAGGGTTGCAACTTTCCTGAGTCATTTCCCCCTCTAGGCCAAAGACATTTCGGGTTAGCGCGAGGCATTTCTAGGATTGGACCAACTTTTCACTGGATCGTTAGCTTTGGCAGATTTCTTTTGTTGAGACTGTTCCTCCATACACATTCTGAAGTCATTGTCTGAGCGACAATACTTCTCGAATTCCTCGTACAAATGTTGAATGGTTTTGGGCCTTTCGCGCATGAGGTGCGAACGAAACTGCCCGGCTCTCAGACCCACGATTGCAGCATTGATAGCGACGGCGTCCATTACATTAGGTGCCTGGGCCCTGAGATGAACAAATCTTCGGAAGAAATTTTGGAGAGGTTCTTTGTCCTTCTGCTTACAAGAGAAAAGATCGCTCTCTGTCAGCTCTGGACGCTGGAAACCTTGGAAATTCGAAAGGATCCTTTGCTTCAAATCTTCCCAGCAATAAATCACTCCGGGGCTCAAGAGGGAATACCATTGCACCGCAGCTTCGTCGGCAGCTATAATGAACGATTTTGCAAGCACAGAATCATCGCCTCCGGCTGAAAGGATGGCGGCTTCGTAGCTCATTAGAAATTGTCTGGGATCCGATTGACCAGAGACTGTGGCCATGGAGTGATTTGGATCTCCTGAGATAATGGCAATTTTGGGTCCCAAGATCTCGTGTGGATGGTGCGAGTGTCCTGGTTCGATGGGCCAGACTCGAAAGGGTTATGGAAAGGGTTACGGCTGAAAGTGGTGTATGGAGGGGGTTGAGTGAATGGCATGTTACCCTCCGTGTGAGTGGAATGAATAGGTACAGAATATTCAGGCGAAGGCTGGTTGAAGTTTAAGGACTGCTTGGCTTTTATGAGACGCAATTCTTCTTGCAGTTTGGCGATTTCGGCCTTTTGCCTTTGGATTTCTTTAGCTGCGTCGGCCTCTCGTTGCACCGCCAAGAGCCTCTTTTTAGTTTTGGCTAGCTCATCGCTTTGGCCGTGGGCCGCAAAGCATCTTGGTTTGGTCTGGGCTGGCTAACGTTCGGGTCTGGGAGCTCCTCTCCTTGGGTGAGCAAGTTTGACGGGTTCAATTCCTCCTCAAGGGATGGCGAAGCCCCCTTGGTTGAATTGGTGGTGGTCCTCTTCTTCCTTGTGGATATCTTGGGTTTCTTACTCGAGCCAAACACAAACGGTGGGCGCCAATTGTTGTGCTATAGCGAAGCTAAACACGAACAATGAAAAGAAACGAAACGAAAAGGCTCTAGTACTAAACACGAAAGATGGCCAAGGAAAACTGTCAACAGTGTAATTCTCAAAAGACGATCCCCTTTACAAGTGCCGGTCGGCCTCCTTTTATAGGGAGACGAACGGACTTTTCACATACCAAAATTGACCTTGTGTGAAACGAATCAAACAAGAATGTACTAGGCTAACTGAGGGAATTCTCCGTGGGGTCTTCACGTAATCGGCACTTTCCTGATTCGACGCCGCATATCACGGCGCTTTTTCCGGCATCAACACGTGCGCCTGTCGGGTGAAGACCTTCAACTTTGGAGGCGGTTCATTCGCCTGATGAATTCCCGCACCTGAAACAAGCGCCAAACAATATGTGAAGAAACCAAAGGGATTTAAACCTTGAGCGAAAGATGGGCTAAGACTTATTGCGTAAGGCGGATTCGACTCCTGGGTTTCGTCCCGGCAAAACTGATAATGTTGAGTCAGAGGTTAAGAAAATGAGACCCTTCACACCATGTCATCTTTCGAGTGACGAAGGGTACCTAGCGCAAGCTAGTATGAAAAGGGTGAAAAGGCGTTGATTGGCTCTAGGGGTTTCGTTGTTGGTTTTTGGATTGCTCATGAGGGATGCGAGAGCCTTAAAGTGTTAACCCTGTTAAGCTCGATTCCGAATCCCCCAACACATGCCCTTCCACCATTGCTGTCGGTCGTTTCCTCCGCGCGTTGGCGACCGACCAACTCCAGCGTGATGCGGACCTCACCCTCCAAGAGCCACAGATGCAGGCATTCTCTTTGGCTCGCGATGACGACGACCCGCACTGTCGTGCCCCTGCCTCCATCCCCCACCGGCCCCCACCGGCCGTGATCCACGTTCACCACCGGCGCTGGCCTCCTCCACCCCGCTGCCGACCATGACATACGCCGCGATGATCGGCCTCACTCTTGGCCGCGCGCCTCTGTTCGATCGGCTAGCTGTGCGTGGCGGCCTCCAAGAAAAACAAGAAGGAATAATGTTATTTTTTAAAATAAATGTTGAAACTTTTTTTTAAAAATAGTGATCAACATTTCCGTGAAAATGTTGGTGCAATTGTTTTAAAAATGTTGGATCCAACTTTTTCTCTAGCGAAATGTTGGTCTAAGTCTTTTTTTTTCAAAAATGTTGCCCAATATTTTTATAAAAAATGTTGGTCCAAATTTTATTTAAAATGTTTAAAACATATAAAAAAAGAAAAACAAGGTTTAGATGGACTTTGGTAGTTTAGAAGTTTCAACTCCTATCCATCTTCCACTAGATAGAAGCCCCATTATAGCACCCTGCAGTAGAGCTCACAAAAAACTATTTAACTTAAAAATGTGTTAGCAATATTTTTTAAAGTTGGAGTGTGTCTAGGGTTTAGGTGATATGAATTTTTGCATGAATTTTAATAAACATGAAAGGTAACTTCACAACAATATTCTTCCGGAGATGGATAGGAGGAACTCATAGCACTTCCTCCCTTGGGCCTCCAACACTAACTGATGGGCCGTTGTCGGGCTGCTGCCATCATATTCTGCTTCGTTCTCTTTTCATTTTTTCATATTCCCCGTGTTTTTTTCTTCATTCCAAGCAGGTCGAGGTTCAAATAGTTGGGCTATTATCCAGTTATCCTCGTGACCTCATCTTAGCGAAGGCTTCAGTTGAATTCTTATATCTGATAAGATATTTAAGCATGGGTCTCACTTAATTCGTAAACTGTAACTTATGACACATCACCATTGAATGCGGATCACGATCTGCAAACAGATGATGTAAAAGAAACGTTATCTGACGACTATGATCAGTCTTTCGAATATTTTTATCCTTTGCGCTGCACGCGAGCAACAGAAGAATTGTTGGTGTTTAAAAGCAAGTAAAAAAACTAGTGAGCTCGTCCGGTGGTAGTCTCGAGTCTTTGAACTTATCTCATGTCCTTTTAGCGCTGGAACAATTTTAACAAATGTTTCGGGACTGCTCCCTCCGTTCCACAAAGACTGCTCGTTTAGCTTTTAAATTTTGTCCCAAAAAATGTTCATGTAGCTTCTAGTAGATCTGATCATGGACCGCTCCACCCGATAAACCCGACTCACACCGCCCGAAAAAAACCCGACTCAATCCAAAAATTACACATAAAAAGCTTGAACCCGACTCGACTGTGTTGCGGGTCGAGTGCGGGGCAAGAAATTCGACCTGGCAACCCAACACGACCCAACCCGAACCCGACACAACCCGACTGCCGGTGGTTTTTCACCTAGAGCAAGGATTCAAGGAAACCCCTATCTAGATATTCGGCCAAGGGAAAAGTCCTTGTGCTGAGCGGGAGTGATTTCGTGGGTTGTATTTTGGTTGATACCGAGGGAAAACGCAAAGAGCAGAGACACAGGGGTTTGTTCAGGTTCGGGCCTCCCGAAGGATAAGAACCCTACGTCCAGTGTGTGTTCTTTTTGGGTGTGTGGGTGTGAGTTGTGCTCTCTGGAAGCCGATCCCCCCCTGAGGGTTACGTGTTTCCTTTTATAGCTATTCTATGGCGGTTCATGCGTACTACCTGTTGGTGTGAACACATTGCATGTCATGGGGGTGGTGGTGGGGGGTGGGGTTGTGCCAGGAACACTATGCGACCCCTATTACATGCGTCAAGCGTCTCTTCCGGTCGAGGTAGAGGCAGCCGCCTCTCCCACTTGACGTGAGCCCCGTTTGGCGGGCAGGTGGCTGGGAGTTCGCTCAGAGATGCATCCCGGGATCCTTCTCGGGATGTATCTTGGAGCAGCTCGCCCACCTGCCACGCTGAGGCGATTTCCTCTTCTGTCTTCTCATGGGTTCCACTTTATGTCAGTGGGACCCGCCTTCGCGTCTTCCCTGTGTAGGTTCTCCGCACGCGGGTGAGTCCAGTGGTAGACCCGAGGATGGCTGACGCCGCTTGAGTAAAGCGCCAGTGTTAGGCTCGGGCCGCGATAGGCTCCTGCAGGCATGCCACCGTAATCATGATACTTTTACGAGGATGGAGTGGCCGCTTGCGCGCCGTCTTGTCAACTATTCTTCCTCGATCCCCGTGCTACTCTTTCTTCCCGACGAAGCAAAGTCCACGACCGAGAACGCCCCCGAGTAGCTGACGTCAGGGATGACATCACCCCGGGGAATTTGTCTCTTGATGCTGCCCCAGGGCTCGTTAAGCCCTGGGTTATCGTGCAAGAGTTGGTGGGCCCTGTCAGTGAGTCACTAACTAAGGGGACTCCCCGTTCTCTTGACATCGACACCGACCCATGATCAGGTATAGCTTCTAGTAAAACTAATCTAAATTGAAGCAACACTCGCACCAAGAAAAAAGTGCATTAAGAAATGCATAGAGGCAATGAAATGATCAATTGATGTTTTTCCTCTAGTTCCAATGTACGTGCATTTATTTAGAATCTATAAACCCAAATACACTGCACAACTTTCAACCTCAACTAATATTAGTAATTAGAGGTAGCATGACTACTAGTAATGGTTAAAAAAATACTTACATCATTATCGATAGAAATTTTATGGGCGTTATATGGACTGCTATGTTAGCATTTTTTTTATGATGAGATAGTGCATTAACGAAGGAAAAGGTGAAATTGATTTCATGATGATAAAACCACGTGTACACTGTGTAACTTGTGTCATTATAATCTACTCCTCCGTTCTAAATTGTAGTTCGTTTGACTTTTTTTATACCCTAAGTTTGGTCCCTCGTCTTATCCAAAAAATATGTACAAATAAAATCAAATTTAAGTCATTTGTGAAGAATTTTTATTACTAAAGCAAGCCACAACAAAGGATGTGATAGGTTGCATAATTTTTTAAATAAGCCGAGCAGTCAATTTTGGAGTAATTCAGAATGGAAGGAGTAGAAAATAATAGGAGATGATACTTATGCATTGAGAGAAGGTTTTTCATTCTAGTTTCAAATATTTTTAGATGATGTGTCACTCTAGCTAATCGTGTTCATGAAACTCTCATCGACAATAATGACATCATATATAACTATATAAGAGCACCCGACTAAAGGATTTCTCTCAACTCTCATAAAGCCACATGATCACCTCCCACTAAGATGCATTAATTGATATTTCTCTCTTACGTGATGCACATCATCTTGAATTCTGAAAGGTCTTTTTCTTATCTGTTCAAAAAGGAACATAAAAAGTTTATAATTTTCATCGAGAGATAACTTATATGACTCTCGGGGTATAATCATCTCTGCAAGTGTACTATTTTTACAAGCAACTAAACAATCACAATAATTCATAGTTTATCGAAAACTCTTTTAATCCCGCATCAACGCGCGGGGAATCACCTAGTATACATATAAAGAGGAAACCTGTTTCAACAAAACATAAAAAATAATCAAGGGTGTGCAACGTGATGATGACTTGCACGTACCACTCATTACATCTCTGTGACAATAACACAGAAATAACATGACGGATATAGCAAACTCTAAAAAGCATAAACACATCAATATTGAGTACTTTACTGAATTTCTTCACACGCATGCTGGGAATGAAAAGCTCAAAGTCACGCATGACTACATGAGTTGGACGGCCCAAACACATGGTAAACGCTTAGCCGCTTGACGTAAGCCCAGCTGCTCGCCTTGCTGACGCTCGCCGGATGACGTCGTCGACGAACGCCTGCACGTGGCGGTCCGACGACCCGCCGGACGCCACGGCCTCCCGCGCCACCGCGCTCCACGACTTGGCCCTGGCAAGCATTGCGTCGGCCCCTGGCCCCACTACGGCGGCGTCCACGGCCTCGCGCACGGCCTCCCGCCGCAGCGGCGCGGGCAGGCGGACGCCGATCCCGAGCTCGTCCACCAGGAACTTGGCGTCCGTGCACTGGTCGCCCCACTGCGGGAAGGCCACCACGGGCACGCCGGCGGCCACCGTCTCGAGGGTGGAGTTCCACCCGCAGTGCGTGAGGAAGCACGCTGTGGCGGGGTGCGCCAGCACGCGCTCCTGCGGGCTCCACGGCACGACCATGCCGCGGCCGCCGACGGCGGCGTCCGGGAACCCCTCCGGGAGAAGCGGCCGGGTGTCCGGCCGCACCACCCACAGGAATGGCCGGCCGGTGGACGCGAGCCCGTGCGCCATTTCGGCGACCTCCTCGGCGGAAAGCACCACCACGCTGTCGACCGACGTGTACACGACGGAGCGCGGCGCCTGCGCGTCCAGCCACCCTACGCAGCCGTCGGCGGCTCTGATGATGTCTCCGCGCACCACGGCGCCGCCGTCCTCCGCCAGCTCGATGAGCGGCCCCACTGGGATCAACTGCGGCGGGCGCGGCGCGACGCCCGGGAGCGCGGCGAGCACGTCGCGCTCGAGCTCTGAGAAGGAGTTGACGAACACCCACGACGCCCTGTCAATGTTGCGGAACTGGGCCAGGATCGCGTCGGTTACCAGCGGGAATGGGGTCGACGGGTACAGGAACGACGGCACCTCGGCGGCGGACAGCGGCGGGAGGCCCGGGATAGCAAGGCGGGCGGCGGGGTCGTCCTGGGGCGGGAGAACACCGCGCAGGACTGCACCCACAGCACCGCCGAGGGGACCCCAGCGTCGGCCGCGACGTCGACCACCCACGGCAGGAACGGGTTCCCGACGACGCACGCCACGGGGCGCCCCGCCGCGGCCTGGCGCGCCAGCAGCTCAGCGAGCGCCGGCCCCGACGTCGCGAGGTGCTGCATGATGAGGTCGTGCTCCTCGTAGCCGTGGTCATCCAGAAACTCGAACCGGACGCGGCCGCGGCCGACGCGCACGCCGTCGCCGCCGCCGGACGACACGGCCGACGACGGGGAGGCGGCGCCGAGCTTGGCGCCGACGCCGGAGGTGATCCAGCAGGTGGCGAGGGCCGAGGAGGCCCTTGGCCGCGAGGCGCTTGGCGAGGCGGAGCGTGGGGTTGACGTGGCCCTGGCTCGGGAAGCAGACGAGGAGGACGTGCGGCGGGGCGGCGGTGAGCGCTGCCTCTTCGTTGCTCATGGCCGGCCGCGTGCTACTGCTAGGAGCTCGTGCTCTTCGTTGCTTTGCTGGTCCTCCTGTCTGTGCTGTGCTTGTGCATTTGACCTCCATATGCGAGAGGGAGAGGGGGCGAGCTGGCTTACATGCGCAGCGGCAGCTGGCTACAGATCTACTGTATATTCTACTTATTCTGCGCTGCCTCGTGAAGCAGAAGGTCAACCTGAACCACCAGCCGTTCAAGAATGGATGGATCGGATTCATTGCTACAGTGCAAATAAAACAGTAAAACCAAGATGCTGCAACAAGTGGGGATCGCTAAACCATACTCGCGGATTATCAAGAGCTCTCACACTCGATTTTTTCTGCTGTCTTCCACTCTTCCTATGCTTGCTTGCTGGCAGTCTTCACTATTCAGATGAGATGATTACTAGTTCCTTACGGCAACTTCAAATCAGGACAGAGAGTGCTTGCTATACTCAGCTGATTCGGCCTTGGCTTTTGGTTTACATGCATGTCTTTTGCAGACATCACTGACGAGATGGCGATTGAATTACTTGAGGTCTGTTCAAAAGCAGGTGCTTACGAGTTCCGACAATGATACCAATACCTTTGTGTCCCGGGCACCGAGAAAGGTGAAATCGATGGAGGAACACCGAGCCGAGCCCAGTGCCCGTCCCGAGTACTTTTCAAAAATTTCACCAACTACCTACCACATCAATCTCCGAACACTGATTAAGAATATTAAATGTATATTAATGACAACACTTATTTCATAATATTTATCTTAATTTTCGAGATGAATCTAACAAGTCTAATTATGATATGATTAACGTGAGTTCGAGACGTAAGCAAGGCAGGCAGTAGGTGGCAGGAGCCAAGGAAAAAATTTGAATTTCGAAATTTAAATGGGTAGCGAAAAAATAGATATGCGACAAAATTTTGTTTTTTAGTGCAAAATTAATTAATTTTTTTTTAAAAATGCTACAGTGGTCTTCGAAAACTGCGAAAAAATTGCGAAATTTCCGAAATTTCGTTTTTATCGGTGACCTGCGAAAATTTTTTCATATCGAAATTTTAAACCCTGGCAGGAGCAGCATCCGCCTGACAAGCACCGCTCCTGTGCGTGGGAACCGCCGCACCTGCAACGATCCAAGCCCAACCACCACTGACTCCGAGGTGGGCAGCATCTCGGCCTCTCGGTAGAGCAGAGAGCTGGAACAGGAAGTGCATCCACCGCCCTGCAGGCCAGCCGGCCAGCGCCGGAGTCAATGGAGTAGGAAATGGCAAGCGTCATTTGCGCCGGAGTCACTGAAAGTGTTGTAAGGAACCGCCCAAGTTAATTCCGTTTAATCGAGTCATCACCACTGATCAACCCAATTAAAAAGGAATAACCCCGGTAGTCCTTGAGATGTGTCATGAGAATTACCCAGGATTTATACACACCTCACAAAGCACAACAAAAGCATCATAACCAATAGCAATACAAACACAGTCCATCACTTTACATAAATAGATTCAAGTTAAATTACGGCAAGTTCAGAGATTTTACAGCGGAAAAGTTTTAACATGGCTCTCCGATCACCTAAACAGAAGGCTGACACTATGTGAAGATAGTGCCATCCTCCAAGCTTAAGCTTCACTCCCTACCCGCACCTCCGTCCGTGGGGTAAAGTAGCCAAAGACTGTCTCCGGCTGCTGGTCACCTGCAACAACTTATCGGCAGCACCGTGAGTACAAAAGGTACTCAGCAGGTCTTATCCAACAATATGGGTATATACTTGCCCGACTCTCAAGGAGAATGCATTTGGTTTAGTAGCGAGGAAGGTAATAGGTGAATCATTTGCATAAAAGCATTTAATAAAATTCTATGGTGAGTAAACAAGGAAAGACCTAATCTATGCTCTCTAAGCCGTCATCAAGTAAAACATATAGTAAAGGTGATCAAAGTGTATGAGCTCAATCTTCCATGAACTCCCAACGGTAACTCTATGTTAAAGTCAAAGTACATGGCGTGCTCCTTAACCTGGAGGCGAGGCTATTGCAATAGATTATAACCTGAGGGGTGTACAACTTTTCCCACAAGAGGCGCAAGACCAACGACCATAACCTTGTGCAGGATAAGTGTTGATTCATGCTCTCAACCTTTCACATACCCGCACCCCACTATGAACGAGCGGCCGAGAGTGTATAGGTGCACCGGATGCACCGATCACACCTCATCCCACCCCGCGAATCCGGTCAAGGAAGCGACTTATGCTACTTGGCTTACCTTACCCATAATCGTGGTCCATGCGGAAAAGTGCTCGATATCAAAGCGATAACATCGGGCCTTAATCAACTTTAAGCAAGTCTATGCCAAGTGAGCTCCAATCTCAAATGACCCTAGCACACTTGCTCAAGTCTCGAATCATGATTATCATAGCTCAAATTTTAAACCATTCAACTACCCAAATATTATTAAACAAGCATGATCTATAACTCATGAGTGGTGGTGACCTTGCCACCTCTCGACTTCTCACAAGCTAAGCATAGCTAAGCAAGAATTAAATCGTGACACATAAACAAGCATACTCATCTAGAGTGGGTTATTCTAGGTCAAGGATGGATAATGCATCAAAATTAGGAGCTAAGCAAACATGTACATAATTATTGACTAATGCACATACAAGACTCATATACAAATTTGATCCAAAATAGGGTTCAAAAGATGCTTAGGTGCCTGCCTTGGGTGTCCAAAGGCCGTAAACGTGATGGGGTCTTCTTTGGGACTCATGACCTCTTGCTCCGGCGCTTCAGTCTCTACACGAATGCAATGATACATAAATAAATAAATATGCCATGAATGAGTGCAATGATATGAGAAAAGGTATGCTCAAACATGGTCTATCAAAATTGATTTCATGAATTTTTGGAGTAGAGGAGAAAGAACTATGCAATTAACAAGATAACAACTCATATAATTAATTCAAAAAATCGCTTAATTATTTTGAGAGCAAACTCATTTTTAAAAGGTTTCTGACATAATTATAAAACCAACAAAATTTGTTTCACAATTTTCCGAGTTGTACGCAATTTTATATGAATTTTGCAAGATTGGGTGACAGGCTGAAAAGGGGGGTTTCGGGTCATCCGGACATTGGTGCCGGGTCACCCGAACCTCAGAAGCATACCGGTCATCCGGAATTACTTCAGGTCATCCGGGAATGCACCGAGCTTTGCCGGCTTTTGACGATGATTTTGGTGGAGTTTTTTGTTCTAAGAGGTTTATAGGAGTGCAAAAAGTAGATTCCAAGCAATGGATTCGAGGGGAAACAAGTTTTAGAGCTCGAACTCATCAAAGGTGATTTGGAACCCTAATTTGACTTGATCCGAAATCAAAAGGGGTTAGGGAACGATTTGAAGGAAGAGATAGCTCACCGGTGATGGGTTGAACTCCGGTGAGGTGCTAGAACTTGATGGAGAGCGGCCTCGGAGTAGATCGGGCTTGATTCCTTGACTTGAGACCTTGAGATGGAGGGGAAAACCATTGGAGATGCTTCAACTTCGAAACCAAAGAGAGGAGATGAAGGGGAGATGATTACCGACGAGCTCCAGCGATCCTCCGGCGATCTCCGGCGAGGGTGAGGGGCTTCAAGGGTGGGGAGCCATGGGAGCTCCTCCCTGGGTGTGTGTGTGGAGGAAGAGAGAGGAAGAGAGAAAAGAAATGAGAGAGAGAGAGAAGAGGGGAGGGGTATTATGGGGGGGTATTTCCTTTTCTCCCTTTTTTTTGGTCTGTTACAACTCTCCCCCCCTTAAGGAATCTCGTCCCCGAGATTCAAGTAAGGGCGGAAGAAGAAGATAAAGAGACGATAACAGGAATGACGATGAAGCAACAGAGAGATAGGATTTCTCAGATAAGAACATCCCATAAACAACAAGATAAATTAGAAAAGTTCATACTTGATAGAGTCATAACCCCCAAAGCACAAGGAGTTATTGATAAGGAAATTGATTTTTATGAGCCTGCAGAGACCTTTTGGTAGGAAGGAGAAAAAAAAAGAAGGAAGGAAAGAATCATCACAATGATAGAGTTTAGAATCCGAAGATTCACATAACCTTCATCCAAGAAATTAAGATAACACTGAAAGAAAATAAGGAGATAACCTTTTGATCAAGATATGGAAGATGTTGGTTAAATTGGGTGTGCACACACTTTTGCATGAGAGCAAGATATTAGGAAAGAGAATTATATTGGTCTTGCAAAGAGCTGATTCGAGGGAGGTTTATGGGCAACCAAGAGTCCTAGTGTTGACAAGATTACTGCTCAACTCACTTGATGATCTTGGCTCTATGATAGCATGTGGGTTTTTCCCAAATTCTCGCTCATGGATTATTGTTGCATATGGTGCACACACATGATGACATGAATGATATGGTGCACATGTCATGTTGCAAATGAAATGATGATCATGGTATGGTATGCACATGCTATTAAATAATTAACATATGCGTGCATGTCATGGTACATTTGAAAATTAAGATTTGATGAATTGCGCAATGGTGCAATGCATTTATGAGATAGTGTCAATGCAATCATGTTTATTGCATAATGTTATGGTGCATTTGACATGATGCAAGGCGATGGTGCATACACCATGATGCACACATGATGACATAGATGATATGATGAAAATTTTATGGTGCATATGTAGGATGATGCTCATGATATGACTCACGCTCAGGGTGCACATGCCATATGTTGCAAGGATGCATATGCCCATGGATGTTCTCAAAATGCATGTAATTATTCTATGATCAAATTTTTTAGTGTGAGCAAGAATGAGGGAATGGGCTAGGATTTCTATGTCACTCTACAACTGCAACTTGATAAACTCATGATGATAAAGTAAAGAGTCTTTCAAGATTATGGAGAGACACCTTGGTAAGAATGAAAAAATTCTGAAGTTGGAAAAGCTATCAGGTCACTCATATGTGGCAGAAAAGGTAACCAGACTTTGGTGGCCACTACCATAATCAGAAAGAGTGATTAAGGCCCTACAAAGAACTTTAGGATATGCTTATATGTGGAGAAGAAGAGCACTGGATTTATCCAAGATTAAGGTAGAGCATCGAGACTTTGTAGCATGTCATGTCACATGCCCAAGCACCAACGCCGCCCAAAGGATGACACAACCATGTGACTGCAGCCATGTACACATAGGGTCCTAGGTTCCGTCGCGGCACTATGGATCACATGGCATGACATTACCACAACAAACCACCAATGACAACCAAAAAACACAAGTTATCAAGGAAGGGATTGATCCAATACTTTGGATAACAAGGAAATGATTGATTCGGAAAAGAGATTTGTTGATAACATGAGATGGCTAGAGTAGCTCATGAGGAAAGACTTGGGCCACAAGCAGATTAGAGAATTTCTATAGATTTTTTTTTGACAAGGCAAGATAAGATAGTTGAAGGTATTGATGTACTCATGCACTGAATAGTTCCCTTGCTTGAGTCTTCTGAATTCATCCCTCTTGATCATCATAACATTTTTTTGGAATATGATACTCCCGAAAAGTCTTTTGGAATTCCAACTAACCACTTGATGACCTACAACCACTTGGGCCTTATATCCTCTCCACCAAATGCCCGCAACATCCTCAAGTTGATAGGCTGTGAAAGCCACCTTCTCCGCATCATCATTTGGGAAGATCCCAACTTCTCAGTAATGCTAGAGAGCCAGAAATCTGCATCCAATGAGTCATTGGATCCCTGAAAGATAGGAGGATGGATGGCAAGAAAACAGAGTGACCATGGTGTGGATTCTCACCACAACCACCTTGACCTTGGCCAGCTAGATTTTTGACAAGAGTTTGAAGGATTTGGATAAGAGCTTGACGGCTTTCTTTCGACCTTCTATGAAGTTCCAAAAGGTAGAGTTTATATTGGGAGGAGGAGGTAGATTATTCTCAGCCATCCCGCCACCAACTAGAACTGAGATTAGCAACCGGAAGGAAATTAATACAATACAATTGTACAACAAAAATTGCACAAGTATAATATCAACCACAAATGTGTGAGAATAGATTATTAAAGATAGATGATAAGGATTATGAGATAGATTATTATGAGATAAAAGGTAAGAATCATAAGGTAGATCAAAAGGGATCTTGCAAAATAAAACAAGATAGATAAAGATAAGGATATGCATACACAACAATGCAAGAGCATGAACCTAACAAGTCTAGGAAATGCATACATAGCAATAATTAAACATGATGATAAACAAACATGATGATATGCCGCAACATACGCATCTCACAACGACACACACCTATTACTAACGAGCCTCACATCAAAGTTTTAGGTGATTAATCATGTTTAGAAAGCTAACCAGCTCTGATGCCAGCTGTGAGGAACCGCCCAAGTTAATCCCGTTTAATCGAGTCATCACCAGCGATCAACCCAATTAAAAGGAATAACCGAGTCCTTGAGATGTGTCATGAGAATTACCGTGATTTATACACACCTCACAAAGCACAACAAAAGCATCATAACCAATAGCAATACAAACACAGTCCATCACTTTACATAAATAGATTCAAGTTAAATTACGGCAAGTTCAGAGATTTTACAGCGGAAAAGTTTTAACATGGCTCTCCGATCACCTAAACAGAAGGCTGACACTATATGAAGATAGTGCCATCCTCCAAGCTTAAGCTTCACTCCACCCGCACCTCCGTCTGTGGGGTAAAAGTAGCCAAAGACCTGCCTCGCCGGTCACTGCAACAACTTATCGGCAAAGACCGTGAGTACAAAAGGTACTCGCAGGGTCTTATCCAACAATATGGGTATATACTTGCGACTCTCAAGGAGAATGCATTTGGTTTAGTAGCGAGGAAGGTAATAGGTGAATCATTTGCATAAAAGCATTTAATAAAATTCTATGGTGAGTAAACAAGGAAAGACCTAGCAGTCTATGCTCTCTAAGCCAGTCATCAAGTAAAAACATATAGTAAAGGTGATCAAAGTGTATGAGCTCAATCTTCCATGAACTCCCAACGGTAACTCTATGTTAAAGTCGAAGTACATGAGCGTGCTCCTTAACCCTGGAGCGAGGCTATTGCAATAGATTATGACCAGGGGTGTACAACTTTTCCCACAAGAGGCGCAAGACCAGCGACCATAACCTTGTGCAGGATAAGTGTTGATTCATGCCCTCAACCTTTCACATACCCGCACCCACTATGAACGAGCGGCCGAGAGTGTATAGGTGCACGGACGCGACCGATCACACCTCATCCCACCCGCGAATCGAATCCGGTCAAGGAACGGTGCGACTTATGCTACTTGGCTTACCTTACCCATAATCAGCAAAGTGGTGCATGCGGAAAAAGTGCTCAAGATCAAAGCGATAACATCGGGCCTTAATCAACTTTAAGCAAGTCTATGCCAAGTGAGCTCCAATCTCAAATGACCCTAGCACACTTGCTCAAGTCTCGAATCATGATTATCATAGCTCAAATTTTAAACCATTCAACTATCCAAATATTATTAAACAAGCATGATCTATAACTCATGAGTGGTGGTGACCTTGCCACCTCTCGACTTCTCACCGAAGCTAAGCATAGCTAAGCAAGAATTAAATCGTGACACATAAACAAGCATACTCATCTAGAGTGGGTTATTCTAGGTCAAGGATGGATAATGCATCAAAATTAGGAGCTAAGCAAACATGTACATAATTATTGACTAATGCACATACAAGACTCATATACAAATTTGATCCAAAATAGGGTTCAAAAGATGCTTAGGTGCCTGCCTTGGGTGTCCATCAAGGCGTCCGACGATGGGGTCTTCTTTGGGACTCACGACCTCTTGCTCGGCGGCCGGTCTCTACACAAATGCAATGATACATAAATAAATAAATATGCCATGAATGAGTGCAATGATATGAGAAAAGGTATGCTCAAACATGGTCTATCAAAATTGGTTTCATGAATTTTTGGAGTAGAGGAGAAAGAACTATGCAATTAACAAGATAACAACTCATATAATTAATTCAAAAAATCACTTAATTATTTTGAGAGCAAACTCATTTTTAAAAGGTTTCTGACATAATTATAAAACCAACAAAATTTGTTTCACAATTTTCCGAGTTGTACGCAATTTTATATGAATTTTGCAAGATTGGGTGACAGGCTGAAAAGGGGGGTTTCGGGTCATCCGGACATTGGTGCCGGGTCACCAGAACCTCGAAGCATACCGGGTCATCCGGGAATTACTTCCGGGTCATCCGGGAATGCACTGAGCTCGCCGACGGCGGTTTTGACGATGATTTTTGGTGGAGTTTTTTGTTCTAAGAGGTTTATAGGAGTGCAAAAAGTAGATTCCAAGCAATGGATTCGAGGGGAAACAAGTTTTAGAGCTCGAACTCATCAAAGGTGATTTGGAACCCTAATTTGACTTGATCCGAAATCAAAAGGGGTTAGGGAACGATTTGAAGGAAGAGATAGCTCACCGGTGATGGGTTGAACTCCGGTGAGGTGCTAGAACTTGATGGAGAGCGGCCTCGGAGTAGATCGGGCTTGATTCCTTGACTTGATACCTTGAGATGGAGGGGAAAACCATTGGAGATGCTTCAACTTCGAAACCAAAGGGAGGAGATGAAGGGGAGATGATTACCGACGAGCTCCAGCGATCCTCCGGCGATCTCCGGCGAGGGTGAGGGGCTTCAAGGGTGGGGAGCCATGGGAGCTCCTCCCTGGGTGTGTGTGTGGAGGAAGAGAGAAAAGAAATGAGAGAGAGAGAGAGAAGAGGGGAGGGGTATTATGGGGGGGGTATTTTCTTTTCTCCCTTTTTTTTTGGTCTGTTACAAGTGTATGAGCACTCGTCGAAGGAATGTGAGAAGATTTTAGAAGTTGCTTCGGCTGAGCAAGAAGGGAAGATTTTAGAAGTTGCCAGGCTCCCGAAGCTCTCTGTCCATCCGTCCATGGCCACATCGGGGGGCTCCTCCGGGAAGTGCTACCGGATGATGGATGGTATTGACTATTCCGCAGCATCTCGTTGCCCTCTGTTCTTTAGTACTATGTTGAGTCTAGGGTGTACAGGATCACATTGTTTATGCCACAGCTGATCACTTGTTTTTGTGGTGGATAATAAATATCTTTATACATAGAATCTACTATTACAAATTCTGCATTGGGGGTCATAGTTTCTTGTGTTAGAGTCTTCAACTTGTAGACTCTATAGGTAGAGTCTAGGTTGGGAGTGCCCTAATACAAACAGCATCTATATATACTCTTACTTGTAAGAAGACTTCGTTGTATAGGTACGGGATGATAAGAGGAAGAACGGTATATGCTTGCTTTGGTACCAAAACATAACATTTATAACTGAATTTTCCATAGTTATTTTGACAATTGTACTACTACTTACTGTACATAACATTTGTGAAAGTGTAATATCTTAGTGAACCAAAAGAGTTTGCGTACTACCAACACATTTGTTCAATTGCAGCCCTGGGTGCCTAGAGGATATGATCCCTGCACCGCAGGCTACATTACTCTCATGTAGTTATGTGTGAGTGTGAGGCTGTGAGCCTTTTGATTTCCAGCACGTATGTGTGAAGAAATCCTGTACACAAGTGATCAATGAGATACGTGGGGTGTGTGGCACTACATACTTCAAGCATTGAGCTGGATGAAACTTTAGTCTTCCAAAGCAAAGTTATGCAAAAGGATGGCGGCCAAGTATGCATTACCTAAATGTTACTTTGCATACACTGTTTATTGGGCTGGACTCATGTGGTCTATTGTGAAAAAATAGATAGGCGTTGAAACTTCCATGCCCACCTCAACCCATTATAGTTATAACATGCTGGAACACATCCCGCTAAAAGACTATTTAATTAAAAATGTTGTTAGTATTCTTAAAATAAGTTGGACCGATATTTTTTAAAAAAAAGTTGAAGTGAGATTAGAATTTGGATGGTGGTGGTGGCCATCCAATGAACGTGAATGTTTGCACGAATATGTAACCTCACAACAATCTTCCGGGAGCTTCGTGAATGTCATACAGAAGAGGTCCTGGGTACGTGCTCTTCGTGATACGCCGTTGTAGCCATGCCTAGGTGTCACCTCGACGGGGATGGCGGGAACAATGTACCTGTGTACGTCCACTGTGAACTGTTGCTATAATGCCGACACACCCTGTTGGCACAGTTGCGCCTTGTCCCGAGCTGTAGGGCTGGGGCGGCCGCAGCGTGCGTCGCTCTCGACCGCAGGCGGTGTTGGCGGTGGATTTCCGTCAACCAAAAACACTTGTTAGGTTATGGTTTGAATTTCATTTTGGAACTAACCCACCACTAGTCATATTAATGATATAACAAGTTCACTGTTAGATGTGTATTTTGGAGTATAATGTTTTTGCATGAATTCATGTATTAAATGAGGGAAGATGCAACTAGTTCGAAGGACGTTTTGCAAGTCAATCAAGGAACTCCGACGGTGTGCAAACTTGCCTCCAAAGGTGGCAAGGACCAATGTGCTTCAATGAAGAACTCCCGGGGACCGAGATGAAAAGACCGGAAGTTCATGCATAAAGATCCCTCAACTTGGTCGCGGAGATAACGACGTCCAAAGTCCACAATTGAAGGAGCAAATGATCCAAAATGCAAAAGACGAAGTGTGTCACAAGATGGGCCGAAACCGGGCCCAGGAGGGCCCAGGCCGACCGGCCCACCCCCTCCTAGTGTCGGTTCGCGGCCCCCTTTCTTCGGTGTTAAGTACGTGGAACCCTAATCACTGGGGCAAGCCGCTATTCACCAGAGACGCTATCTAGTTCCTCAGAGCTGCCAAGGAAGAGAGGATCGACTACGAGAGAGACTCTTGGGGGAGAACACTCGAGATAGATCATCGCTAAGCCCAAGGGATGCATAGCTCCCCGATCTTGCGCTCTGGCTGCGGTTGTTCTCCCATCGGTAGCGGTGGAAGTTGATTCTCCCTAGGGCTTGGAGGTGGTGATTCCTTTGGAGATTCCGACGATCCTTCTCCGCTTTTTGGATCTGCAAATTCCAGCTTTCTAGCTTGTGCTTCACGTCTCCTTAGCTTGTAAAGTTTTTCAGGATCATCCACAAAATTTTCGGGTTTGTTGGAGAGGTAGCCGTCCATCTCCTGTTAGGGTTAGCTATAAACAAAATATATACAAAAATAAAAATGAAAACAAATCTAAGAAAACTAGGGTTAGTCAAACTTGATTAGATTGATTTTTGAGGATGATCAAAAGTTAGTAGATGCAAAAAGAAAAACCAAAAGAAAACTGAAAATATTCACAAAAAGCAATAAAAGATCGAATCTTGATCACTTATTCCCCGGCAACGGCGTCAGAAAAAGGGGCTTGTTGACGGTGTATATGCGTATCCAACTTCGTTTCGACTTGCAAGCCGGACAAGTCCGTCGTAGCCAAGGGACCCTTCTTTCCTCAAGTGTGAACCTAAGGTATCAAATCCGTGGAACAAATGTGTGATGCAAGAATCAATCTAATAAAGCCACAAACACTTTAATCTTCGAAAGGTTGTTGCTTTAGCATCTAATCTAGAGAACATCAAAAGAAACGAATCTAATCTAATGAAAATCGGAGGTAGCAAGAGATAGAGAGGGATAGGTAAAACCAATCTAGAGAGATTGGATCAAGCTCTTGTTGAAGTTCCAAGCAAAGAAGAAATAGCCAAGTCGAATCTCATAAAAAGCCTCTTTAAATCGCGGCTTCCCATCTAACTCCGAAGACGCCCACCTTTTGGAGCCACCTTACGTCACGCACTCCTATTCGTATGGTTAGCCTAGGGCGAGTCCAATGGACAAGTCGAAATCTCTTGGAAGGTCAGGCATGCACCTCTAGCCACCACGGCTACAAGAACACCCTCTATGATCTATCTCAAGAATAGATCTTAAAGTAAGAAAAGCCAATCGAAATCGAAGTTGTAGAAGAAGCACTTGATCGCTAGAAATCGGATTGCAACTTGGTAATTCAACATAGTAAATGTTACATGGACAAGATCACTACCGGGATCCTACCTTGATCTTGCTCCTAGCTCCTGGAACTCCGACGTGGTCTTCCTTGCAAGGTTCCCACGTCGGCTAGGGAAACCCTAGACAACTAGCTCGACCCTCTCCTCTCCGGAATGGTGTCCCTCTCTTCTCTGCTCCTCGGCGACGAATGATGAATGAGTTGATGTGTGGCTCTTGGCCAGGGTCTATAAATAGTCCGAGAGGCAGCTAGGTCAAAGGGGGCGACGAATGGACCCAGAAATGGGCTGGGCTGGCCGGCCTGGCCCCATTCTGGCCCATTTCGTGGCCGCCTTCCTCGGTGATGCTTCCCGCGTCTTCTAGAAGTTTCTCCCGTCTGCATGTGGGCCCTTGACGTCAGTTTCTCCGCGGTTTAGATGAAGCTCCTTGTCCCGCAAGATTCAGCATTTTCTGTTCAGGTCCTCGGAGTTTTCCGTCTTCACGGGTTGGTCCTTGGGCTTCTTGGAGTCATGTTCACTTCATTGCTTGACTTGTCTTGGGGCTTCAAGGTCTTGTCACGAGGTGCTTGATGAACTTTACCCGGAAGTCTTGCTTTCAACGCTAAATTCCTGCATAAACATCAAACTACAAAACCGACATGCACAAACGAACTTGTTATACCAAGGGGGTTAGTACCAATGGATAAGATATAAAATGCATCCCAACACCGAAGGTAAACTCATGGCTAGGTTGATGGAAATTCACCGTCAACATCTCCCCCATGCTTAATCCTTGCTCGTCCTCGAGTAAGCCTTCGATGAATATCAGTGTGGTAGGCTTTATATGGAGTTTTTTGGGAAAGTTTAGTCCTACCAAGATATTATAAATGAGATGTTGTCAAAACAAGACAAGCTTCTCATGGTCTTACCGAGACTCGTCAAAAAGGTCATTGGAAAATAATGTTATATCAAGGAGGGAGAGAGAAAAATACACACACTTTGAGATAGGTGGACATGTGCAAATGGCAAAGAGTGATCCCGAGGCACAAAGGAAGTTATCGATTGCACATGGTTGGAAAGATGAGTTTGGATCTTAAACTTGAAACCTTCCGAAATTCCTAATGCATTTAGAGAACCGGGGAGTTCACTTTATTTTATTTTTATACATACTCATATATTTTTTTCTTTTTCTCATACATACATATATATATATATATTTCTTTATCTTTTTCTCTTTTTTTACACTTTCACTTTTTTTATTTGCTCCCCTTGAACTCTAAAATTGCATTGTACCTACCTCCTCCCCCATGCTTAGACGTTTGCTCGTCCTCGGGCAAAGAGGTGATAGAGATAAGGTAGGTACTAGAAATATTTTTCCTTTGGAGATATACTTGAAATCTTCAACCTTGGCACCATCTTGCGATCTTCCTTGAATTGACGATCCATACTCAATGATAGGTTGTGGTCAAGGAGGAAAACACAAAAGATGATATTTTTGGTTTTAAGGGTGGATATCCGGCGAGGTTTGTGAAATCTCCGATGTGGGGATACACAATGCACGGATAAAAGGGCTAGCAATAAGATAGATACGCAAAAACGGAATGACCAACTTCTTAGTCTCGGGTCAGAGAAATCAAGGCCTGAAATAACTCACCCAAAAATAAACCTTGTATACTAAGTTTTTTGTACTCAAATATATTATGGCTCTGGATAGGTAGAGCAACATGCAAGAGGTATTTATGACAAGGTTAGCATTACTTTTAAGAACAAAAATAAATCATCTTTAACCCATCTAAAACTTGAGAGCACATAAAACACTATGGGTCTTTATTTTTATCATAACCTCCGCAAAAGATTAAGGTAGCATTTAGATAATTTCAGATTTGCATTTTAAGAGAGCATTAGCTTAATCATGCATAAAACAAGTACAAAGATAAACAAAGCGGCAACTATCATCATATATCAATATAGCACAAACTTTGTATCTTTGCCAAAGTTAAAAACAAGGTGGTGATTTTATTCACGACGAAAATAAACACTAACACACATGCTGAAAATTAAATAAAAACTGAAAACACTACGCATACATAGGCGCATACAAGCTGAAAATTAAGGAAAAGGGAAAAGGAAAAATTAAACTAAAGCTCCTTCGCTCTCTAATCTTCCGCTGGTGGTTGATATTGATAATCTTGATTGTTGTACCCTTGCTCATAATAAGATTGCACCGCTCCTCCTATGAATTGCTCCGGCGGTGCTAGGTGAAGACGTCCAAGCTCAAAGGTGATGTTTGCATTTCCTTCACCCATTTGGTTTGCATTGGTTTGGATGGCTGCGATATTTTGCATGTTTCTTGCAGCGTATCCTCCAATGATGGCCACACTTTGTTGTGGTTGAGTGTGGCGTGCATATTGCTCCGCAAAGGCTACGTTGGGTACCGCAAAATTTGGTGGGGGCATGGCTGCACCACTCCCCCATGCTTACATTGGTACACCACCGTAGTATCTCGGTGGCGCCGGAATTCCTCCAAATGGTGGCACATAATTTTGTGGCTCACCTTCTCCTTGGGCTGCGGAAGAACCTTATTCTATAATCCTTCCTTTCTTGTTCTTTTTCGCCAGCACAAGAAGTCCTTCCTCTAACCAATCTTCTTTCCCCTCAAAAAAAACCTTAATCTTGCATCCGGTAGGGGCAAATTTACTTTGGCCAATTTGAAGCCTCCTCTCTCATCTCCACTTATGTATTTGCCTTGCTTCATATAACCAAATCCTAGGGAAGTCCCAACTAGGAGATGTTTCGGGTTTCTTGGAATTCCCGGTCTCAAAGAGATAGCCAACATAGAGAGGTAACACCCCGAACCAATATCTCCCGAACCCGATGTTGCTTCACAACAACACCGGTTGATCATAAGGTGAGTGGGTTGATTGGCTGCCCGGCAATCAAGGCCGAGTAAAGCCGATTCACCTCCATGTCGGTTATCTTGGTCTCTTTCATTCTCCCCAAAATCCTCTTGCTCATCCATGAGTGAAACACTTGGATGATGGGGTTCCGGATACTATTTATTTGCCGGTTAGCTTCTCCGGTAATCATTCTCCAAAAACCTTCCAATGTGCCTCCATGCACATCCACTTGTTCCGGGGCTCCCTTTTGAAAACCAAGCAATTCCCTAATGTACTCATAGGGAACCACTTGTTCATCTCCCTCCAAATGGAATGAGAGACTCGACACTCCTTCATCAAGAATAGGCGCCATGGTCATGAGAATTTCCAAGGCGAATTCTTTGTGGGTGTTTGCCGACACTCCGTTGGAGAATTGCACCCAACCTAGGTGTCCCAACATGTAGTAAATATCCTTATAAAAACCCAGCACTTGGAGAGCTTGGTCGTCGAAGTCGACGTTTGCCACAAGCCTCTTCTCAAGACGAGTGAGTTTCTCCTCCTCCTCCTCCGTCTTGATGATAAACCCATACTTGGAATACCGCGGAGTGTATGGAGGTGGAGCGGAGGATCGTGTTGAGCGACGAGGTCGGACGGGCGGCTCCTCCGTACGTCCTTGTGGTTCGGTGAACCTCATAGACGAGCTTCGTGTGGCCCTCATGCCACCGAGGAGAAGAGTGTCGTTCCTCCTCGGGAGTGCCGTGTCCTCCTCCATACTCCGAGGAGACTCGGAGACCGAGTGCCTCCTCGAAGAGGTTGTCGATGATGGATTGAACGTCGATGATCCCTTCTTCTTGGTGAAAAGACTTGTAGTTTTCTTCCACATGGTTGCTGCACTCTCCCTCACAATATATGTCCGGGGTTTTCAACTGGTAACAAGGCACACAAATATTATTTGGAGTATGGACTTTGAGTGGATTTAGGATGGATTTTGTTGGACGAAACAAAACTCAAAGTGGAAGGCTAAGTCTAAGGTGGTTCTGGACTAAGAGCTCATGAACACGAACAAGGAACTGGATGAATGACTTACCTGTCAAAGGGGAGCACCAGGGCTTAAAAGAGGAGGCCGGACTCGGCTCGGGGTCCTCGCTGCCCCGCTCGGCTTCAACTTTCTCCAGTCCACTCCATGCTCCTTTGTTGCTTTGTGACCGCGTGCTCCACGGGGTTGCACCGCCCAAATGCTCTCGTCCACTCCTTTGCTTGCTGATTGATCCCTCTACTTGATGGTTTTCCTTTGAGCCACTTCCATGCTCCCTTGCCTCACATGCCTCCATGAGATTCCTGCAAAACAAAGCTTTGGCTGCCCCCCCATGCTTGTCCTTTGCATGTGGTTTGATGAAAAATGTTGGAGGGGCATCCCGTGATGCATCATGGTGCATGCATAGTTAAGTTACCCCATTTGCCTCCCTCTATTTTGGTCTCACCGGTATTGTTTGCTTTCATTAGTTGAGAGCAAACTTTTCCCGGCTTGATCATGGGGGCATAGGTTTAGGTTCTAATTTTGGTTAAATGAGAGAGATTTTGAATGAAATAAAATTAAATGAGGCTTAGAAAAATTCTAACTCTTAGAGAAACCAAGGATATGAATTTTTTAACCAACCAAAAATTGAATTTCTAGGTTCACGCGAGTCCTACCAAGCGCTGAAATTTAAATAACATCTAGGTACATTGCGTGGCTCTACTCTTGTGTTTTTAGCATGCAAAACAAGTCAACCATAACATCATGAAGAGGATGAAAGGTTGAGGTAGGTTCTGAATTTTTTTTTGGTTTTGGTTTCTCGAAAAGAAGCAAATAACTCATATGATGGCTCATGTAAAGGGTTTATGATCCAAATAAAATATCCAAACAAGATTTATAACTCTAAACATTATCCAACCACTTTAAGTCTATGAATGTCTTGTGTAGCAAAATTTCAAAACTAACTTACTTGAAAGACACGAAAAATCTTGATCGGGTTGTCCTCCCGGTAGCTTATTCTTGACTCGACGAAACGGGTTGCCGCCCGCCTAGCGCTTCGTTTATAGTCCATGGCTCGACTTCTTCACTTGATTACTTCGGATCAACGCTCTTTGCGAGCACTGCAATCTTGGGTATCCACTTCCGCACCATCTTGGGCGCATACTTATTCTCCGGCTTAGTCATCTTTTTGGTCTTGACAGGCGGCTTTTGTTCCTTTATCTTGACGGATGCAACAACTTCTTTGATCTCTTTCGCTTCCTCTTCTCCGGCTCTTCCTTCTTCCTTGGCTCTTCCTTACTAACGTGACGATGAGGCGGAATATATTTAACTTTGATCATATTGCATACCTCGAAGCATGGTCGAAACTTGTAGGAACTTCTCTCGCCGTTGATGTCGAACTTGATCTCCCCCTTGCCGATGTCGATGGTAGCTCCTACGGTCTTGAGGAAAGGCCTCCCAAGAATGAGCAGCGGCTTCTCCCTTTCTCCCATCTCGAGTACCACAAAGTCGACGGGGATGAAGTGGTGTCCAACCTTCACAGGCACATCCACAGCGATGCCCAAAGGGTAGCGAATGGAGTTGTCACCCAACTCCAAGCACATGGCCGTAGGCTCTAGCTCCGGTAGGCGTAGCTTCTCGAACACATCTCTTGGCATGACGCTCACACTTGCTCCAAGGTCGCATAATGCCTTCTCAAATTTGAATGAACCAACGAAACGTAATCGACAGCATGGGGTCTCCTTGCTTCTAGTCCGTTCGCAATAGCGGTGCTACATTGCTCAGACATCTTGACATGATCCACCCCGAGTGTTGCTATCTCATACTTGTTTGCAAGAATATCTTTGAAGTAGTGAGAATATGTAGGAACTTGAAGGGTGTCCAATAGCGCATGTTGATGCTCAACTACGACCTCCACAAACTTCTCAAAATGATTATCAAGTTTACCTCGGAAGTAGCGTGGCTTAAGTTGCGGTATCTTCGTGTCTTCACCCGGCATCTCAAACTAGGGCACTTTGGTGACGATCTCGGTAACCTTCTCCTTAGCAAATTTCTCCGCCTCAGTAGATGGTTTAGGCTTTCTTGCTCCCACGGAATGTTCCGGATCTTCGGTCTCCTTCCCCGAACGAGTTTGAATAGCCTTCGCTGTCTCAGGACCTTGAGGTTGTCCCGGAAGCTTCCCTTCATTAGCGGATAGGCGCCCTGCAAGTTGTCACACTTGTGTCTCGAGCATCTTCATCATGTTGAGCACTTGATGGTTGGAGCTTCCGGCCTCCGTCACCTTGCTATCGATGTTCTCCAACACCTTGTCTATGGCCTTGAACTTGGTGATGGTGTCCTTGTTGATCTTGGCTTGCTCGTCCATGAAGTCCTTCAATTGCATATGAAGAGGAACCGAATTCGGAATGGATGAGCTTGCATTGAATTGAGGTCTACCTTGCCCGTAGCGGAAGTTCGGCAAATCTCCCTTCCTCATGTAGTCGAGCATCTTGGCTTCCTCCGGGCAATCCTTTTGGACATGGCCATATTCTCCGCACTCTTCACATGTGGATCTTGCTTCAGCAGCCTTTAATTCTTGAGCTTCTTTCTTCTCCATCTCCATCTTCTCCAACCTTCGCATAAGCGAATCGATCTTGCCTTTGAGTAGATCTTCTTTCTCCACTTGCAAGACTCCCTTGACGTTCCCCGTGGGTTGAACCGGAAGTAAGCGTCCGGATGACGCCCATGTGTCATTGTCCATGACCTTCTTGAATAGAGTGAAAGCTTGAGTCAGTGTAAGCTCGATGATGGATCCTCCCGCCGATGCATCGATGACTGTCCTTGATGCCATGGTAAGTCCTTGATAGAACTTTTGAACGAGATCTTCCTTCGAGAACTTGTGATGTGGCACCACCCGAGTGTACTCATTGAAATGCTCGAATGCTTTCGATATAGTCTCAGTAGGATATTGAGTAAAGGTAGCAATCTTATTGCGCAAGCTTTGAGTCTTACCCGGTGAGTAGTATTCCTTCATGAAGGCTCTCATCAAGGTGTCCCAATTTTGCACCGTCTCCGCCGGTTGAGAGTAGAACCATTGCAAAGCCTTCCTGAGTAACGAAAACGGAAAGAGCCTTGCCCTCATTTGATTTTGAGTCACCCCGTCCATGTTGAATGTTTGACAAAGTTGAACGAACGCTTGGAGGTGAAGGTTTGGATCCTCTTTACCAGTGAAGGGTGAATGTTGCACCATGCGGATTGTTGAGGTCTTGATCTCGAACGGCCTTCCGATCTCCGCGAGGTTCAAGATTGGTAGGTCGACGATGTCCGGGGTGCATAGCTCCCGATCTGCGCTCCTACTGTTCTCCCATCGGTAGCGGTGGAAGTTGATTCTCCCTAGGGCTTGGAGGTGGTGATTCCTTTGGAGATTCTGACGATCCTTCGGCCTCCACTTTTGAATCAGGAAATTCCAGCTTTTTAGCTTGTGCTTCACGTCTCCTTAGCCTGTAAAGTTTTTCTGGATCATCCACAAAATTTTCGGGTTTGTTGGAGAGGTAGCCGTCCATCTCCTGTTAGGGTTAGCTATAAACAAAATATATACAAAAATAAAAATGAAAACAAATCTAAGAAAACTAGGGTTAGTCAAACTAGATTAGATTGATTTTTGAGGATGATCAAAAGTTAGTAGATGCAAAAAAAACCAAAAGAAAATTGAAAATATTCACAAAAAGCAATAAAAGATCGAATCTTGATCACTTGTTCCCGCAACGCGAGAAAAAAAGGGGCTTGTTGACGGTGTATATGTATCCAACTTCGTTTGACTTGCAAGCGGACAAGTCCTCCGTCGTAGCCAAGGGACCCTTCTTCCTTCAAGTGTGAACCCAAGGTATCGAATCCGTGGAACAAATGTGCGATGCAAGAATCAATCTAATAAAGCCACAAACACTTTAATCTTCGAAAGATTGTTGCTTTAGCATCTAATCTAGAGAACATCAAAAGAAACGAATCTAATCTAACGAAAACCAGAGGTAGCAAGAGATAGAGAGGGATAGGTAAAACCAATCTAGAGAGATTGGATCAAGCTCTTGTTGAAGTTCCAAGCAAAGAAGAAATAGCCAAGTCGAATCTCATAAAAAAGCCTTTTTAAATCACGGCTTCCCGTCCAACTCCGAAGACGCCCACCTTTTGGAGCCACCGTTCTATCACAATGCACTCCTATTCGTGCGGGTTAGCCTAGGGCGAGTCCAATGGACAAGTCGAAATCTTTTGGAAGGTCAGGCATGCACCTCTAGCCACCACGGCTACAAGAACACCCTCTATGATCTATCTCGAGAATAGATCTTAAAGTAAGAAAAGTCAATCGAAATCGAAGTTGTAGAAGAAGCACTTGATCGCTAGAAATCAGATTGCAACTTGATAATTCAACATAGTAAATGTTACATGGACAAGATCACCACCGGGATCCTACCTTGATCTTGCTCCTAGCTCCTGGAACTCCGACGTGGTCTTCCTTGCAAGGTTCCCACGTCGGCTAGGGAAACCCTAGACAACTAGCTCGACCCTCTCCTCTCCGGAATGGTGTCCCTCTCTTCTCTGCTCCTCGGCGACGAATGACGAATGAGTTGATGTGTGGCTCTTGGCCGGGGGGCTATAAATAGTCCGAGAGGCGGCTAGGTCAAAGGGGGCAATGAATGGACCCAGAAATGGGTTGGGCCGGGCGGCCTGGGCCGGCCGGCCTGGGCCCATTTTGGCCCATTTCGTGGCCGCCTTCCTCGGAGATGCTTCCCGCGTCTTCTAGAAGTTTCTTCCTTCTGCATGTGGGCCCTTGACGCCGGGCCCGCGGTTTAGATGAAGCTCCTTGTCCCGCAAGATTCAGCATTTTCTGTTCAGGTCCTCGGAGTTTTCCGTCTTCACGGGTTGGTCCTTGGGCTTCTTGGAGTCATGTTCACTTCATTGCTTGACTTGTGCCGGGCTTCAAGGTCTTGTCACGAGGTGCTTGATGAACTTTACCCGGAAGTCTTGCTTTCAACGCTAAATTACTACATAAACATCAAACTCCAAAACCGACATGCACGAACGAACTTGTTATACCAAGGGGGTTAGTACCAATGGATAAGATATAAAATTCATGCCAACACCAAAGGTAAACTCAAGGCTACGTTGACGGAAATTAACCGTCAACAGTTGCTCTTATAGATCGCGTCAACATACCGTGTTCATTAGGGTTAGTACTGATTACCTTCGTGTAGTGACATGTACAAGGGAAGGTGTTGACGGATAAAACTCGTATCCACCTACGATCCGCAAGCGTACGGACCTACACCTTTTTCACCTCGGGGATTCCCTAGGTTCTTATCAATCCGCGGAGCAAGGGGATTACAAGTGTTTGATCTAGCACTACTACTAACTTATCCAAACCCTAATATATGGTTAATCTAGAGAACTACTACGCTACACTAGAGAGAATAATTAAACTAACAAGATATATAAAAGACACTTGCCCAAGGGTCTACGATACTTGAACATGCAACCGCTTAAGATGTGAAAACCAATCTAATCTATCGGGGTTGTGACCGCGGTTTCCTTCCCACCACGAGGTATTCGTGACTAGACCTATGATGGACACGGCGTATTGAATGGTTCCAAGGGAGCATTGAGATCTTTACTCCCTACACGGCATGGTAGCTAACCTTAAACAATTAAGCCTCTTCAACACTACATGATAGATAGATAACCAAACAAAGTAGCGATTACATGTCAAGATCAATTACAACCCATGGACAAATGAGAAGATTACCCCCATCAAGGTGCTAGGCATAGCACCGTTGATCATCATGGTGACGCCCGACTGTCTTCCTTCTCCTCCGGGGTGTCTTGGCAGGCCTCGACGTCCTCCACCACTTGTGGTTGCTTCCTTCAGTAGAGCGATCCTTCTCGAATGATCTCCCTCCTCTTCTCTCTCTCTAGCTTGTGGATGGCCTCTGCCGAATCCGCTCTCCCGTGAATGGCAGCACCTCCACGACCTTGGGTTGAAACATCTTCACGCTCAAGAAATGGGCCACCGGATGGGAGCCAGCCGGCCTAGGTCCATCCGGCCCGCCGATCGCCCCTTCGCATGGGGTCCTCTTGTCATTATGCACTTTGCCCTCCATTTGCACCATTTTGACGATGTCATCTCAAGGCCCAAGATGGAGGGTCTTCTCGCATGAAGTTCGGTCTTTTACGCTTCAATCCTCGGGGATGTTCCTTTGCAACACTTCGGTCCTTGCCACCTTTGGGAGTGATTTCAACATGCTCACGAACACGAACGGGACTCCTTAATTGCTCCTTTGAACTTGTTGTGACTCCGTCCTTTATGTCCATGTTTTCCTGCAAAAACATAACACTTTCAAATGCACATACAAAGATGAACTTGTTATGTCATTAGTGTGCCTAGTGGCGGGTTAGTTCCATAATCAAATCCAAACCAAAGTGTAATGAACATGTTTGGTGTACCAAAATACACCGTCAACATCTCCCTCACACTTAGATCTTGCTCGTCCTCGAGAAAGTACTCGTAAAAGATCTTTTGTCCAAGGTGTTGAAATCGTGCTCCGCTAATTCCTTCTTCACAAGTTAGTCAATCCTTTATTTTTAATATAATAAACATAAAGCAATGATCATCATACATAAACATGGGCTTTAGAATTTTTACCAAATCGAGATTTACCCCACAACTCATACCTTTCACTCGAGGTCTTCAATTCCACCATGCTTACTTTGCTTCCATTGAGGGTTTTCATGATTTTTCAAAATAAAATTCCTGCAACAAGTATTAGACAAAAACCTTTCTCCAAGTTCTCACATGTCGCTCATATGAAGTGGCTATCCTAAACAATTCATAAGCTCTCACCTCACATAAGTCTCTCATATATCATGTAAAGTGGAGCTATAGGTATGGCTAGTGCAATCAACACAAGTATTGTCAAGCTAAGAACTTCCTCTAATGGTTGTTTACCTTTCAAAGCCAATGATCATGAGAATTAAACCATAATGTAGGGATATCAAGGATAAGAAGATATAGAATGGTGGACATGTGCAAGGGTAAAAGAAAATAAGACTACGAGGCACCGATGACGTCCTCGTTGTCGGATTGCACATGGTTGGAAAAAGAATGGAAGTTTCGTCTCTTAACAACAACGCGTCATCCTTCCTTACACTTTATTTATCCTTCACTTGATTCATCCTCTTCATATCTTTCTTGCCATTCCTCTTTCTTTCTTTTTTTTCTTTTTCTTTTTCTTTTCTTTTCTTTTCTTTCTTTTTTTTTCTTTTCCATACACATACTTTTTTTTCTTTACTTCTCTCTCTTTTGACACCTTTCCCTCTCTTTCAAAGCTCTTTACTCATCTCTTCTTGCATAAACACAATCTGAATTTAAAATAAAAAACATGCTAGAGACGAGACGAAACTTCGAACATAGGTTGTGTTCAAGGAATACGATGCTCCAAAGAGATATTATGGTTTGGGTATGGAATTCGGCGATGCACGGGACTTTCGATGTGAGAGTCTCGTTACCGAATGCATGACGAGGCTAGCAATAAAAGATAAACACAAGGACATGATCATTGCTCGAAATTAAAACTTCCAAGAGAGAAGGATCCTAGCCCAACTTATAATGCTAACCGCACTTATGGTGGAGCGAAATTTAAATTGGCTTTGTATAGGATTTTTCTTAGACTCTCAACTTAGAAAAAGAGAATTCGCTAACCTTTATTACAAGGGTTTTTCAATAATTTTCAGAATTAAATCCCTCCAATTTTAGCATCAAACTTAGCACAACCAAAACGAAGTTCTAGATCAAAGCATGATGCGAGTACTTGTAAAGGTAAAAACTCCACTAAGCACCACGGTAAACGTTTCAAACCAATCACTTATGCTTATATATCAAAAATTAAAGACAAACGTACAAGTAAAGGAAGAAAAGCATTGCAAGAGACAAAAATTTAAAGGACACTATTTATTTGATTTTCTTGACTCGAACACTAAATTTAAGACACTTTAAACTTTGAAAAATTAAAAAGCACACCTAAAACTTTAAGACTCTCAAAGTCTCGCGAAATCTAAACCAAATCGAACTAAACTTTAAAGCAAAAGGATCTTGCTAGCTAGCTCTCCCCCACGCTAAAACCATACGACGTCCTTGTCGTATCTTACAAAAAACCTAAAGGGGAAAACTCTATTTCCTAGTGGAACTTTCCACAGCTCTTGCACCACTTGTTATTCATGTTGCCCACCATGCCAAACAACTTCCACACGTTCCGATTCAGGAATTTGTAGTCGTCCTCGACCACTCGTTCCAAGTCCTCCATACGCTGCTTCATCGCCTCCATAGCCTGGAAACATTCATCTACCGATGCGTAGAGCTCCGAGATGGAGTGACGGCAAGCCGCACAACATAGCGGATGCATCCTGAAAGGGTCGACATCTCCAGGGTCGTCGCCGTCGTCGCCGTCGCCGCCGTCATCAGGATCTCCGCCGCCGTTAGGACCTTCGGGAGCCTTCTCCTTGGGCACCTCTTCCCAATAGAAGAGGTCGTTGTCCTCCCTTCCGGCGGCCGCCCACGAGCTCGGGCTGCGGTCATCGGAGTAGTCACTCCCCCCGTAATCTTTTGGCTCGTGCGACACCTCCTTGTAGTCTTTCCTCTTCATGCCTCGGATGCGCTCCGACCTACAGACGGGAGTAGAGACCCTCTCCTCCTTGACGTGGTGGCGAGATGCGATTGGCGGGTCGACCGCCCTCCAACGGATGCGGGCTGTCCTCTTGATCTCCATTGATGGCTTGAGTTCGCATCGCTTCGCCTCCTCCAGCTTCAATGGCTTCTCGGTGGCTAGCTTGATCTTCACGCTCCTCAGGGACATCATGGCTGCTGCTTGGGTGCAAAAGGATGTGAAATGGGATGGATTCCCGAGCTCCAACCTCGTCCCTTTAAATAGTCCGGGAAGAAATGCCCTAAAACCCATTTTTTCCTTTTCTTGACTTCCGTAAAATTTTCTGACCAAACAAGGAAGTCGAAGACGCGCGTCCCAGAGGAAACCGGGGGCGAACCGCCACCCAGGCCCCCTGGGCCGATCCGACCGGGCCGGCCGGCCTGCCCTGGTCCGCGGGCCGGTTCGGTACGGTTTTTCGCGTGCCCCACTGTTTTTGAATTTCTAGCCCATGTGAAAAAGATGGCCTGGTAAAACTTCGCGAGATACTCTAGAAAAATAAAAAGAAGAGCTATTTACAAAATGCTCACCTTGTTTTACGTCCTAGGCTTGACGTTCGGGCTCATCCTCCATGATGAAAACATCAATATGGTGAAGGGGCACAACGTCGGGTTCGTAATAAACCTTAAGCCATTGACCATTCACCACGAATTGATCACTTTTCACATCCATGATGGTTACCGCTCCATTGGAGAGCACTGAATGAACAATGTAAGGTCCATCCCACTTGCTTTGCAATTTCCCCTTTCCGAAGGTTTTAAACCTCAAATTATAGAGGAGGACCTTATCTCCTTCTTTGAATTCTTTCTTCTTCAATCTTTTATCATACCACCTTTTAATTCTCTCTTTGTATATGCTCGCATTCTCGTAAGCTTTTAACCTCATCTCCTCTAGCTCGCTTATTTGGATTCTCCGTTTTACCACCGCGGCGTCTAGATCGAGGTTCATCTCTTTAATCGCCCAATAGGCTTTATGTTCTAACTCAACCGGAAGGTGACAAGCTTTGCCATAAACAAATTGATAAGGGGTCATACCTATCAGTGTCTTGAACGCCGTCCGATATGCCCACAAAGCTCCATCTAACTTCTTTGACCAATCCTTGCCTCCCTTCTCTGTAGTTTTATTAAGGATGCTCTTTAATTGCCTATTCGATGTTTCCGCTTGTCCGTTGGTTTGTGGATGATAAGCCGTAGAGACTCTATGTTCAATCCCTAGCTTGGACAAGCACTTCTTAAAGTTCTTCCCAGTGAAGTGAGTTCCTCCATCGCTTATCAAAATTCTACCGGCGAGGAAAATCACGCTCTGATCATTGCAATGGATTCCTCCGTGGAAGCTTTACGACATGGCATGGCCTCTACCCACTTGGATACATAATCAACCATGACTAGGATATGCTCAAATCCGTGTGAGTTTTTGAAGGGCCCCATGAAGTCTATTCCCCAAACATCGAATAAATCGATTTGTAGATTATATTTCAAAGGCATGGCATTCCTTTGAGAAATGTTTCCGGTTCTTTGGCATTCGGGGCATGATGCAACATACCTCTTAGTATCTTCATGCATCTCCGGCCAAAAGAATCCGCTGGACCACACTTTTGCTTGGGTCCGAAAATGGCTATAGTGTCCACCGTACTCCGCCGAGTGGCACTTTCTCAAAATTTCTTGCCTCTCTTCTCTTGGCACACATCTTCTCATAACTCCATCATTCCCAAGTTTGAAGAGATAAGGTGAATCCCAAAAATATTTTTGGCTTTCGGAGACTATCCTCCTTTGAGTGTTTTTATCTAAGTGATCGAGAGGCATTCTCCGGATTGCTCGAATGATATCGATCATCCAAGTATCTTTGTCGAGTATTCGGTAGAGGTGGTCATCTCTCATCTTATCCTCTATGGGCTCTTTATCATCTTGTCCACGGTTCATCCTAGACAAATGATCGGCCACAACATTTTCCACCCCCTTTTTATCACGAATTTCAACATCGAACTCTTGGAGAAGAAGGATCCAATGAATCAATCTTGGTTTAGCATCCTTCTTAGCCAAAAGATACTTGATGGCCGCGTGATCGGTGTAAACAATGACCTTCGAGTTCACAATGTAAGATCTGAATTTTTCAAAGGCAAACACCACCGCTAGCAACTCCTTTTCTGTAGTGGTGTAATTTAATTGCGCCTCATTAAGGGTTTTACTAGCATAGTATACGGCATGAACTCGGCCTTCCTTTCTTTGACCTAAAACTGCCCTACGGCGTAGTCACTTGCATCGCACATGATCTCGAAAGGTTGGCTCCAATCCGGAGGTTGAATAATGGGAGCACTCACCAAAGCACTTTTCAAGGTCCGGAATGCCGCTAAGCACTTCTCATCAAAGTCAAAAGCCACATCCTTTTGAAGGAGTTGTGTTAAAGGCTTAGTGATCTTTGAGAAGTCCTTAATAAATCTTCTATAGAATCCGGCATGGCCTAGAAAGCTCCTCAAGGACTTAACATCCGTTGGAGGTGGGAGTTGCTCAACCGTCTCCACTTTAGCTTTGTCTACTTCAATTCCTCTCTCGGATATAACATGTCCGAGCACTATGTCTTGCTTTACCATGAAGTGGCACTTTTCCCAATTTAGCACTAAGTCTACCTCCGCACACCTCGTGAGAACCTTATCTAAGTTTGCCAAGCAATCCATGAATGTTTTCCCATAAACGGAAAAATCATCCATGAACACCTCGACAATTTCTTCGATGAATTCCGAGAACACCGCCATCATGCAACGTTGAAAAGAGGCCGGAGCGTTGCATAGACCGAAGGGCATCCTTCTATATGCAAACGTTCCATAAGGGCAAGTAAACGTTGTCTTGTGTTGATCATCCGGGTGAATGGGAATTTGCATAAACCCCGAGTACCCATCGAGAAAGCAAAAATAAGCGTGGTTTGCTAATCTCTCGAGCATCTCGTCAATGAACTCAATGAAGGGAAGTGATCTTTCTTTGTCGCTTTATTTAGCTTTCGATAATCGATACACATCCGCCATCCGGTCACGGTTCTTTGCGGTATTAACTCATTCTTCTCATTCTTCACCACGGTTAAGCCTCCTTTCTTCGACACACAATGTACCGGGCTCACCCACTCGCTATGCTTGCACGGTAGATGATTCGACATCAAGTAGCTTGATAACCTCCTTCTTTACTACCTCTCGCATGGCATGAGTTAGCCTCCTTTGATGGTCCACTATGGGCTTACATTGGTCTTCCATAGGTATACGATGAGTGCAAAAGGCTGGGCTAAGTCCTTTGAGATCATTGATTGAATATCCAATCACCTTCCTATGCTTTTTCAATAAATTCAGCAACTTCTCATTTTCTTGGGACTTAATTGACTTCGCTCACGATGACTGGATAAGTCTTGTCTGGGCCCAAAAATTCGTACTTTAATCCTTTGGGCAAAGGTTTGAGATCCACCTCGGGCACTTGTGGCTCTTCGGGTTTAATGTCTCCTATGTCTTCGAATTTTTCTTCCTCCACGCTTCCATCTTATGGTTCTAATCCCTTCGTTGCTTCCTCTAGTTCCTCGTCTTGTTGATCATTAGATTGATTCTCCATCGCTCTTTGCAGTGGGTCTCTAAGAGTTTCAACAAAACAAAGACTACCTACCTCCTCTACTTCTTCATCTTCGGGAGGAAAAGGTGAAGGGTGATTAGAAACGCGAAGAAAATTATATGTGTACTTCTTTCCATTAAGATTTATTGTTACTTTGCCTTCTCTGGTATCCAACACGGCATCAACCAACTTAAGAAAAGGCCTACCTAGGATTATGTGATCATGATTACTATGGTAAGCATCTATAACAAAGAAATTGGTTGGTATGCACTTTCCAGAGATGATTACATTAATGTTGCAAGCAATACCTAGAGGTTTAATAGTTCTACTATCTCCCATAATTAACTTTGTTGAAGTTGGAGCTAAGTCTAGGTTGTGGTCTTGAACTTTATCGTAAATTTTGGAGGATAGGGCACTTACTTGGGCTCCGATGTCGCATAAAGCCTTGCATTGAATTCCGTTGATCTCGCAACTCAAGTGTGGTGTCATCTTCTCCTCTTGGTCGGATCCTATTGCGTAAACTTCGGCGAGGCGAGCATATGGCGATGCTTCGGGCTTGATCCCCATGATTCTTTTCAACTCGGCTATGTGTTCCGGATCCACTTCATCATCACTAAAGAGCTTTCGAAAAATCTCACTGGTGGTTTCAAGATCGTATGAATCTTCCGCTTGCTTTTCCGGTGGAAAATCCGCTTCCAATACTCTTGTCATCCCCTTTTGGTTAGGGAACGGTCTTCTCTTGTTGAATACTTCTCCGTAATCGATTGGAACCCAATCCATATGCTCGAACTCCCTTAGTGGCTTCGCGCTTGACATACTCCTTTTGTTTGTTTCATTTCACTTGGCGAAGTCAACGCTTGGGGTAGTTCTTGTCTTGATGTGCACTTCTTCAAGCTTTTCCGGGATCGGCTCCTCTTTCTTTTCTTCCGGGGTTGCCTCTTTAGAAATTTCAGCACACGTCTTCATCCTTGAATTGTGTTCCGGCTCTCCCGAAAGTCTTGTTTCCCAATCTCTTCATCGTCACGCCGCTTTGCTAATCTTTTGTAAAAGCCGAGCGGCTTCGTGAGTGTTTTCTCCATGAGATCCCCACCGCACACATTTGAACATGTTCCATGCAACTAGGGGTTAGGGAAAAGAAAAATGTATGCAAGAGTACGTCACCAGAGAAGCCGAGTCTTGGTCCTTGTTCAATCAACTCATTAAATCTATTCCAAGCTTGGTCTATCCCTTCCTCTTCTCCTTGCGTGAAGGTGATCACTTGCCTCCTTAGATGTTGAACCTTGCTTATTGGAAAAACTTCGCAAAATTTCTTCGTCAACTTGTTCCAATTACCTTCAACTTCAAAGGACGCAAACAGTACCACGTCTTTGCTTCGCTGGCAAGTGTATAGGGAAAGAGATTCCACTTGAACCATTCGTCGGGGACTCCTTCTTGATGCACCGTGTTGCATAGCGTCGTGAAATGCCTTATGTGTCTATATGGGTTCTCCGTGTCCATCCCTTCAAATGGGGTTGCCGCCATCTCGATGATCCTAGCTTTGATTTCATACTTGGTCGCTTCGAGCTTCGAATCCGACTCTTGTACCTTTATGTCTTCACACCGAGGACTAGCGTAATCCCTTAGTGATTTCTCCGGTTCTTCCACGGGGTGGTTGACGAACGCCATCTAGACAACAAAATAAAAACAAAACAAAACAAAGTGGTTTTCTAGATAATAGGGGTTAGATATTAGCAAATAAACGATAAACAAAATCTAAAACAAAATTAGATGCAAAACCAAATGATGTAGGGCTTGCTCCCAAGCGGTGCGTAAAAAGAGGCTTGTTGACGGATAAAACTCAGATCCACCTACGATCCGCAAGTGCACGGACCTACACCTTTTTCACCACGGAGATTCCCTAGGTTCTTATCAATCCGCGGAGCAAGGGGATTATAAGCATTTGATCTAGCACTACTACTAACTTATCCAAACCCTAATCTATGGTTAATCTAGAGAACTACTACGCTATACTAGAGAGAATGATTAAACCAACAAGATATATAAAAGACACTTGCCCAAGGGTCTACGATACTTGAAGGCTCTCATCAAGGTGTCCCAATTTTGCACCGTCTCCGCCGGTTGAGAGTAGAACCATTGCAAAGCCTTCACGAGAAAACGGAAAGAGCCTTGCCCTCATTTGATTTTGAGTCACCCCGTCCATGTTGAATGTTTGACAAAGTTGAACGAACGCTTGGAGGTGAAGGTTTGGATCCTCTTTACCAGTGAAGGGTGAATGTTGCACCATGCGGATTGTTGAGGTCTTGATCTCGAACGGCCTTCCGATCTCCGCGAGGTTCAAGATTGGTAGGTCGACGATGTCCGGGGTGCATAGCTCCCCGATCTTGCGCTCCGGCTGTTCTCCCATCGGTAGCGGTGGAAGTTGATTCTCCCTAGGGCTTGGAGGTGGTGATTCCTTTGGAAGCGATCCTTGGCCTCCACTTTGAATCGGGAAATTCCAGCTTTTAGCTTGTGCTTCACGTCTCCTTAGCGTTTTGGATCATCCACAAAATTTTCGGGTTTGTTGGAGTAGCCGTCCATCTCGTTAGGGTTAGCTATAAACAAAATATATACAAAAATAAAAATGAAAACAAATCTAAGAAAACTAGGGTTAGTCAAACTAGATTAGATTGATTTTTGAGGATGATCAAAAGTTAGTAGATGCAAAAAAACCAAAAGAAAATTGAAAATATTCACAAAAAGCAATAAAAGATCGAATCTTGATCACTTGTTCCAGCGCCGAGGAAAAAAGGGGCTTGTTGACGGTGTATATGTGTATCCAACTTCGTTTGGACTTGCAAGCGGACAAGTCCTCCGTCGTAGCCAAGGGACCCTTCTTCCTTCAAGTGTGAACCCAAGGTATCGAATCCGTGGAACAAATGTGCGATGCAAGAATCAATCTAATAAAGCCACAAACACTTTAATCTTCGAAAGATTGTTGCTTTAGCATCTAATCTAGAGAACATCAAAAGAAACGAATCTAATCTAACGAAAGGTAGCAAGAGATAGAGAGGATAGGTAAAACCAATCTAGAGAGATTGGATCAAGCTCTTGTTGAAGTTCCAAGCAAAGAAGAAATAGCCAAGTCGAATCTCATAAAAAAGCCTTTTTAAATCACGGCTTCCCGTCCAACTCCGAAGACGCCCACCTTTTGGAGCCACCGTTCTATCACAATGCACTCCTATTCGTGCGGGTTAGCCTAGGGCGAGTCCAATGGACAAGTCGAAATCTTTTGGAAGGTCAGGCATGCACCTCTAGCCACCACGGCTACAAGAACACCCTCTATGATCTATCTCGAGAATAGATCTTAAAGTAAGAAAAGTCAATCGAAATCGAAGTTGTAGAAGAAGCACTTGATCGCTAGAAATCAGATTGCAACTTGATAATTCAACATAGTAAATGTTACATGGACAAGATCACCACCGGGATCCTACCTTGATCTTGCTCTAGCTCACGGAACTCCGACGTGGTCTTCCTTGCAAGGTTCCCGGCTAGGGAAACCCTAGACAACTAGCTCGACCCTCTCCTCTCCGGAATGGTGTCCCTCTCTTCTCTGCTCCTCGGCGACGAATGACGAATGAGTTGATGTGTGGCTCTTGGCCAGGGGGCTATAAATAGTCCGAGAGGCGGCTAGGTCAAAGGGGGCAATGAATGGACCCAGAAATGGGTTGGGCAGGCGGCTGGGCGGCCTGCAGCCCGGCCCATTTTGGCCGCCTTCCTGAGATGCTTCCCGCGTCTTCTAGAAGTTTCTTCCTTCTGCATGTGGGCCCTTGACGTCAGTTTCTCCGCGGTTTAGATGAAGCTCCTTGTCCCAAGATTCAGCATTTTATTCAGGTCCTCGGAGTTTTCCGTCTTCACGGTTGGTCCTTGGGCTTCTTGAGTCATGTTCACTTCATTGCTTGACTTGTGCCGGGGCTTCAAGGTCTTGTCACGAGGTGCTTGATGAACTTTACCCTAAGTCTTGCTTTCAACGCTAAATTACTACATAAACATCAAACTCCAAAACCGACATGCACGAGGCAGACTTGTTGTTATACCAAGGGGTTAGTACCAATGGATAAGATATAAAATTCATGCCAACACCAAAGGTAAACTCAAGGCTACGTTGGCGGAAATTAACCGTCAGCGTTTGCTCTTATAGATCGGCGTCAACATACCGTGTTCATTAGGGTTAGTGATTACCGGTGTAGTGACATGTACAAGGGAAGGTGTTGACGGATAAAACTCGTATCCACCTACGATCCGCAAGCGTACGGACCTACACCTTTTTCACCTCGGGGATTCCCTAGGTTCTTATCAATCCAGCAAGGGATTACAAGTGTTTGATCTAGCACTACTACTAACTTATCCAAACCCTAATATATGGTTAATCTAGAGAAACTACTACGCTACACTAGAGAATAATTAAACTAACAAGATATATAAAAGACACTTGCCCAAGGGTCTACGATACTTGAACATGCAACCGCTTAAGATGTGAAAACCAATCTAATCTATCGGGGGTTGTGACCACGGTTTCGCCCTTCCCCCCATCTTGTCACTCTGGAGGTATTCGTGACTAGACCTATGATGGACACGGCGTATTGAATGGTTCCAAGGGAGCATTGAGATCTTTACTCCCTACACGGCATGGTAGCTAACCTTAAACAATTAAGCCTCTTCAACACTACATGATAGATAGATAACCAAACAAAGTAGCGATTACATGTCAAGATCAATTACAACCCATGGACAAATGAGAAGATTACCCCATCAAGGTGCTAGGCATAGCACCGTTGATCATGGTGACGCTTCCGACGGTGTCTTCCTTCTCCTCGGGGTGTGTCTTGGCAGCCTCGACGTCCTCCACCACTTGTGGTTGCTTCCTTCGAGTAGAGCGATCCTTCTCGCGAATGATCTCCCTCCTCTTCTCTCTCTCTAGCTTGTGGATGGCCTCTCGGGCGAATCGCTCTCTCCCTGCGAATGGCGGCGCCTCCACATACTTAGGGTTGAAACATCTTCACGCTCAAGAAATGGGGGACCGAACCGACCCTGGAATGGGCAGTGGGCCGGCTACCGGCCCGGCCGAGGCCCATTTCGGCCTGGTTCGGTCGCCCCTTCGCGCACGTGGGTCCTCTTGTCATTATGCACTTTGCCCCCTCCATTTGCACCATTTTGACGATGTCATCCTCGCGTCCAAGATGGAGGGTCTTCTCGCATGAAGTTCGGTCTTTTACGCTTCAATCCTCAGGGATGTTCCTTTGTAACACTTCGGTCCTTGCAACCATTGGAAGTGATTTCATCATGCTCTCAAACACGAACGGGACTCCTAAATTGCTCCTTTGAACTTGTTGTGACTCATCCTTTATGTCCATGTTTTCTGCAAAACATAACACTTCCAAATGCACATACAAAGATGAACTTGTTATGTCATTAGTGTGCCTAGTGGCGGGTTAGTTCCATAATCAAATCCAAACCAAAGTGTAATGAACATGTTTGGTGCACCAAAATACACCGTCAACAGAAGGGAAACGTCTAATTCTTGATCACATGCTTAGATAGATTGGATCGGGGTTTATCATGTTTTGGGTGATTGCATCTTCAAGTACCTAGGCTCCATGGGCATACGTTCTTCATACCTGTGCACCTCTCATCTCTCTTTAATGTAGTTTAGGGTTAGTTTGTCTTTACTTTATAGATTAGTCTCTCTATCATAAGTCTTCAATCAACTAGATTAGTGTTAGGTTAAACGCTAGTAATCCCCTTGCTCCATGGGTTGACAAGAACTTTGGGATATCCCGTAGGTGAAGAAGGGCATAGGAGATCCGTACGCTTGCGGATTGAAACTTCATATGAGTTTCACTATCAACGAGCGACAGGGTCCCATGCCCGTCGAAACCCCACTCGCCGCAGCTCTAGGAGGCCGCCGCCGACGGGAATCCCTCTCCCTCTCCTTCCCTCACCACGTCACCACAAGATTGTTCTTCAAGCCGACCACCGCCCCTTCCTTCCCCACCCCGGCCAGTGTCGGTGCTTGCCGGACGCCGCCCCCGCCCTGCCTCTCCTCGCGCCTTGCCCTCCTCCTCCGTTTCACCTCCCCCTATTCAACCCAGATCTGGATCTCGAACCTTCATCGGTCATCGGTTCTTGACCTCCTCCCAACGGCAGTCGAGCGTGGTTCGTGGCGACGCGGTGCTCCGTGGCCGTGAGGACCTGCCATTGGCCCCCTCCGCACCTGCTATTACGGCCGCCTCCCAGCGGCGGCTAGTGCTGCTTCTCGCCGACGACGGTGGCTCTCCCTCCCGGTCGGCCCCTCTTACTCGATCGCCGACGGCGCCTCCGAGCTCGCGGTCCCTCCTCCGGCCTCCTCCCTTGCTGTGGCTCCTCCCTCCGCGGCGGACGGTTGGCTCTCCTCCCTGCTGACGACGTCCTCGATATCACGACCTCCTTCTTCCCGCTTTCGGCCTGAGCTCGTGGCATCACCTCCCTCACCTCCTCTCTCGGCCACGTTGCCGCCTCAGCGTCGCCTATCGCAGTCGCGGCCCCCGATGCAGTTGTCCCCCTCCTCAGGCTTGTGGATACTATGAACTAGGGTTCATCCAAAAATCAACGAATCGAAGGCCAAATCCGATGTTTGAGGGGTCAAGATCATCCACAAAGAGGCACAAGGCACTCACCCATGATCCCTAAAAGAAAGGAGAAAGCAGCCTCAAATCAACGAATCGAGCGGCGAAATCCTCCAAAAATACCTCCAAAATCGAGAAAAGAGAAGCGGGAGCAAAGGATTTGGCATGAGATTGACAAGGAAGATTTCACTATGAATATCTTAGCCAAATATGGATACAAGCCACTCACAAGAATCACAAATCTTGGATGGCAAAAAGCTCAAACAAAGAGCCACACTCACCTCTCTCCCTCTCTCCCAAAGAGCACCCCAAAATGAAAGAGCACTCCAACCACTAGACAAAGAGTTGGCTGAAAATTCAGCCCCCTCCTCCTATATATAGGCCCTCCGGAAAAGACCGAAGTGCCCCTACACTAGGAGTAACAACACAAGCCCTCACAGGGGCATTTTGGTCAACACATGAAGTTCTCCATCGGATGGCACGGATCCATCGGGCCTTCGCGTCCTCCCAACGCAAGCACCTCGATCATGCCGCGTGTCGCCCGCTTCGAAGCTTCTCGGCGCCCGGATCCGTCTCCGCCGAGCCTCGGTCTTGGTTTTGTGGATCAACCAAGTAACCCCGACGGTTTTGTGGTGAACCGCGCAAACCCGCGGACTCGGTGCGACCTCCACGCCAATCCCACTCATGACTTGGTCGCCACATCGTCTGGCTCGGTGTTGGTTTTGTGGAGTAAACCAACCAAACCCGCGTCAGACTCGGTTGTGAGCCGCTACCACTGCTGGCTCCACCTTGGTTTTGAGGCTCAACCAAGAAACCCTACACAACTTCGTCTTGCTTTTCTTGCCACCATGCGGACTTGATCCCGTTCGGCCACCGGGTCCATCGAGCCGAGGCTACTTGTCTCTCCACTCCTCGAGGCCACAAGCTAAGACCTTTCGCGCCGCTCTTCACCGCACCAATGCAAATCAAGCCGCGCACCTGCAATACTCGGCCAAGAGTCGGTCCACCACGTTGTCAATCACTCATCACACCAAGGAGCGACCATCCGGTCCTCGGACGCTCCGGTCCTCAATCTCCCTTGATGAGTGCATTGACAACACACATAGTCACCAATTCATAAAAGAAAGAAAAGAAAAGAAACAAACAAAGAACTCAAACAAGTGATCAAAAGCCGAACAAAAGCCAAAACAAGATCACTTGAGAGAGAAAGTCTCGGTCCCCTAAGGCAAGGGCAACGGCTCAACACAACCGAGACAAAACGCTCAAAATGCCGACTCCTCAAGGTGAGGCAAAAGGGCTCGACACCATCGGCAAAAGAGCAAAGCACAAAGCAAATCCAGGTGACATAGAGAGCTCCCAAAGCATGAATGCAATCTCCCCCTGAACAAATGCGTGCAAACTCAAGTTCCTTTTTCTCCCTCATGATGCAAAACTCTCCCCCTTGTTATACAAAGTGCATCTCTTCCCATGTTATTAATTGGAGACACAATTCTCCCCCTTGTTGGTAATGCATGAATCAAGCCAAAATGAAAACATGCAACCTAGAGCTTCTCAAATAGACAAGATTCAACACAAGATGCTACACATGTCCAAATGAGCAAATGAGATACTCTATAGCTTCGTATGCACATTAGCTACAAGATTACCAAGTTTCACATCCATTGAGCAAAGCTAAGATAAAAATGAGCAATTTTTCGAAAAAACACTCTCTCATGAGCAAAGTCCTAAACATGAGCAAAACATGTCAAAATGGCAGAGCCATACAAACTTCATGCTAGGACAACCATTTTAACCATAAGATCATCATAAACACCCTCAAGCATCTTATGTCATGTCAAAGCCACCGAGCCATGTGCTTACTTCTATGTATGCAACGGTTTACCACCCTCAAGCATCTCTCATTGGTAGGCATCATGCAACGGTTTACCACCCAAAGCTATAAAAATTCAGCACATATCACATGGGAGCACATTTTCCAAGCAATTTACATTTCATTTTCAGATTCACAATGGTACATGAAATGTCTTTGCGACAAAAAGGAACTTATGCCCCTCCACAAGATAAAGCAAGCAGGCTAAACATTCATGATGACAAATAAGCCTTTGGCCCCATATGATCAAAATAAGCTATCCAACCACAAATTAAGCATAGCAATGCCACAAAAACATGTCAAGCTCATATAAAAGCATTTACTCACAAGAGAGTATACATGTAGCATTTTTCAAAATCATAGCTAGCAACCATGGGCATAAACCAAGATCATCCAGAGCTAAGCCAAACTAACCATAGCATACCCAACTAGCTCACAAGATCATGTATAGCACATCATGGTGAACAATGTATATAAGAGAAGCACATCTCTAAAGCATATGATACAAATGCAGTCTATGATACAAAGATGCAAGCATTATATGATACATGAATGCGAGATGCAAAATGCATATGTACATGGGATGTCCAACCCAAACTCAAAAAGGCAAAAGAGCACAAAACTCACAAGCTCCCCCTAAACACATGCACTAGGGCCAAAGAGCAAACGAAGCTCACCCTAAATACATGATATAGGGCAAAGAACACAAAACTTACACGCTCCCCCTAACACATGCACTAGGGCCAAAGAGCATACAAAGCTCACCCTAAATACATGCGCTAGGGCAAAGATCACACCAAACTCACAAGCTCCCCTAAGCACATGCACTAGGGCCAAAGAGCATACAAAGCTCACCCTAAACACATGCGAAAGAGCAAAGACCAACCAAAAAGCATGACACAAGTATATACAAGAGAGTACAAGGAGAAGGGAAAACTCACTATACATGTGTACAAAGGCTTTCAAGAGTCATCCAAAGCGGTGTGGAGAACCATCCTATCTTGATCACCTCATGAGCCAAAGATCAAGTACCATCGAGCTCATGTTCTCCAACCGCGTCTCCATACCTACACACAAGGAGACAAAGAAGACCGAGCTTTGGATCTCAAAGGGTTAGCAAGCACATACTTGGGAATCCAATACTTGGTCACACGGGTAAGTGATGCACTCAACTTATCAAGTGGGTTAGCATGATGCAAATGTCGGTTTGAGTGAAAAGGATTTTGAACACTCTTAGAATCATGCCTCAAAGAAAACTGAGTGCTACCATAAGCAAAAAGGCAAAGATCCTTCGAGGTCGTAGGAGAAGAACCAACACAAGCACCATGGGAAGCATGTCGCGGACCAACACAAGAAAGACTAGAAACATGTCCACGAGCATGGTCTAACCCACTAGAAAGAGTGTCATAAAACCCGTCCACAAATTGTGCCTTCTTTGGCTCATAAGTATTCATGCCATGAGAAGGGCTATGAACAACCAAAGGCCTAGAAGCACAAGCTCGCCGCATTTTCCTTGCACGACGGTAGCAAAAGCTCTCTTGATGCCCATCCTTCCCACAATGAGATCAATGGTACAAAGGCCTATCGAGAGGCACGGTCCGAGTGGACGAATCACCATCCTCATGTAAGTGAGAAGTCCCTTGGGACTTAGAGCAAGAAGCATCAAACCCAACACTTGAATTGGTGCCCACATTAGAATCACACGTGCCATGAGAAAGGTCACGTGGCTTCTTAAAAGCTTTGGCACGCATACGTCGCTCGTGCTTGACACGACGAAAGCAAAACTCCACGGTATGCCCATCTTTCTTGCAAAAGGTGCAATGGAACTTCGGTTTGGAAGCATGAGTTCCAAAGAAGTGAGAAGCACCCTTGCCATTGGAATCATCTTGGGCAATACCGAAAGAAGCAACAAGCTTAGGAGTAGCTATGGGAGAGCTATCCAAAGCACTAGCACACTTGCCACCATCCAAAGACTCACGCTCAAAAGAAGAAGTCGACTCCGGTTGAGAAGAAGCTATTTTGGAAGCATCAACATCGGAGTTACAAGAAAAGCGAGAATCCAAACCCTTGGCACAAAGACTCTTGCACCTTGTGCGCAAAACCTCATTTTCAGATTTGAGGCGCTCACAAGTACCACATGTCATATTTCTTAAATTATCAATTTCCTCTTCAATGCATTTAGCATATGTGGTACGCAAGAGTTCATTTTCTTTCTCAAGGTTGGCACTCATCTCATCATGCACAACCAACTTGGCGCTCATATCATCGCGCATCTTTTTCAAAGCCAAAACTTCACTTTCCAAATCACTGCAAGAGGTGCAAATGAAGTCACATGAACAAGCAACATCATTTACATCTCGAAAAGCATTATCATCATCACAAGAAGTATGGCAAGCATCATCAACAACTAGCAAAGAGCACTTGCTACAAGGCATGGATTTCATAACACAAATTTCAGCCCTAGCATGCTCAAGTTCATCTACACATGTGGTGTGAGTCAATCTTAATTCTTTAATTTCAGCAAGCAAAGACTCACAAGAAACACATGGTGAGGAAGCATTTGACTCCAACAAAGAAATCTTACTTCTAGCAATAACAAGATCATCATTCAAAGCAACACAAGAGTTGCAAGGCATAGAAGCATTGGACTTCAACAAAACAATTTCATCTATCAAGCAAGCAATAGAAGAATTCAACTCTTCATTCTTTCTAAGCAAGGTACTAACATCATTAGCAAACTCAAGAGTTTTTCCCCTAACAATCTTATTTTCAACAAGCAAAGCATCACATGACTTGCATGGCAAAGGAGAGTTCTTTAACTCAACATTCATCTCACCATAGGCACAAAGGCAAGTGAACAAGCTAATGATAACTTGGGTGAGCTTGACCTTGTTTCTCTTCATGAGCTTGTATTGGAGATCATCATCTTGAGCCACCAAAAGCCGGATCAACGCCGACGCCTCCTTGTCATTCTCCAACTCCTTGCACTTTCTCCTCCACTTGTGGTCATCTCCCAAAGCACTCTCCTTCACACCAATCTCAGAAGGCAAAGACACACAAGAGGAAGAGCTTGGTGCCATAACTCAAAACACCAGTTAGGATTAGCCAAAAACAAGCTCAAACCATGCAAATCAAATCCACAAGCAAAAGCGCCCTTTTCTCTATTGCCCTATGGATCCTAGACTTGTTAAAGTCACACGAATCTGCAATCGGCTCTGATACCAATTGAAGGGCCGGATTGGCGACCAGAGAGGGGGGGAGTGAATGGGAGCCGATAAAAATTCTTTCTCGAAAGAACTCGGCCTATATCCCAATCGCAACTCTGAGCATCACACACAAACAAGTGGGAGCACACACAAACCTCTCTTGAGACCTTAGGAACAAAGCTTGAAAGGCTAGGAAGCAAAGCGGAAGCAAGCACCAAAGAGCTCGAGCAATAAAGAGGAAGGTCGAGACCTCGGGTCAATCAAGGCACAAGTGCCCGGGTCACCTGAGCCTTCGAGTCAAGCAGGTCACCCGGGCACAAGTGTCCGGGTCAACCTACCCTCGGGTCACCCGCCACTAGTGGCCGGGATCACAGACAGCCCAGAAAAGCGCCCTGTCGCCCCAAACTTTCGATCGATGGATCTCCCAAACCACTTGAGTCTTGAGGCGAAATTTTGGGAGATGATGAACACCCAAGGAGAGGATATGCCCCAAAATTTCGGCCTATAGCTCCTACAACTCCCGGAATCACGAATCTTGGCCAAGAACACTATGAACTAGGGTTCATCCGAAAATCAACGAATCGAAGGCCAAATCCGATGTTTGAGGGGTCAAGATCATCCATAAAGACGCACAAGGCACTCACCCATGATCCCCTCAAAGAAATCCGGAGAGAAACACCCTCAAATCAACGAATCGAGCGACGAACGAAAATCCTCCAAAAATACCTCCGAAAATCGCAGAAAAAGAAAAACGCCGGGAGCAAAGGATTTGGCACGAGATTGACAAGGAAGATTTCACTATGAATATCTTAGCCAAATCTGGATACAAGCCACTCACAAGAATCACAAATCTTGGATGGCAAAAAGCTCAAACAAAGAGCCACACTCACCTCTCTCCCTCTCTCCCAAAGAGCACCCCAAAATGAAAGAGCACTCCAACCACTAGTCAAAGAGTTGGCTGAAAATTCAGCCCCCTCCTCCTATATATAGGCCCTCCGGAAAAGACCGAAGTGCCCCTACACTAGGAGTTACAACACAAGCCCTTACAGGGGCATTTTGGTCAACACATGAAGTTCTCCATCGGATGGCGCGCATCCATCGGGCCTTCGCGTCCTCCCAACGCAAGCACCTCGATCATGCCGCGTGTCGCCCGCTTCGAAGCTTCTCGGCGCGCCCGGATCCCGTCTCCGCCCGCCGAGCCTCCGGTCTTGGTTTTGTCAAGTAACCCCGACGGTTTTGTGGTGAACCGCCGAAACCCCGCGGACTCGGTGCAGCCTCCACGCCAATCCCAGGTCATGACTTGGTCGCCACGTCGTCGGCTCGGTGTGTTGGTTTTGTGGAGTAAACCAACCAAACCCAGCTTGAGACTCGGTTGTGAGTCGCTACCTGCCAGAAGCTCCACCTTGGTTTTGAGCCTCAACCAAGAAACCCTACACAACT